>JAVTVY010012997.1:0-49741 GCA_036873755.1 Hanleya hanleyi
AGACCATAGATCAGGGTGAGGGGTAAAATGCACTGTACCCCCATCTAGCCGAGCCAATTGAGCAAAGAAAGGGCCGCGTCGGATGTACACATCGTGACACAAGTGGATGAGGTCGCCGTCCAGTTCACCAGACAACACCCGTTTGAATTTGGTCCAGCCCTCCCGGGACAGACGAATGTGAGCCGGGCACGGTTGTGTAGGGTCCGTGTCTCCACCACCTCCTCCATGATATCGACCGTATCCGCATACACGTGCAGGAAAACCTCGGGGGTCAAGCTGAAATACGCCAGTACTATATGCTCCGTCATGGTCAGTACGTGAATGGTACCAGATTTCACTGTCTCTCGTTTTTATAGGGAGAACCCCATGAGATCAAAGGATCAGGTGGTCATGTCATTGGGCTGACTGAGTCTAGCCGGGTAATCAATGGCATCGTCGTCGGGTTCATGTAGTTGTTCATGGGGTTCAGCCATTGGCCCCGCGGCTTCATCACGGATTTTGTCTTCTTCTTCATCGTTCTGGCCCGTCATGTGTGTGTGGGTGGCTTCATGAGGTGACCCTGTCATTCCAGCCTCTGCGCATTCTATACATATAGTATTTTCTCCATCCGCTTTTTTTTCATTAGGTTCATCTAGTGCGTGTTCGATAGCATGAGCCCATGCCGATTGGTGGGGTGATCGATCGTCGGGTATAAATAACTGGTCCACCAGAGGGCCTATTTTCTCCAAGGCTGACCACAGAGAGGGAGTTAGGAGGAAACTTCGAGCCGGCTCTTGGTAGCGTCCCACCCGTGGGTAGAGCGCAGTATGGTATACGTAGTTGGCCTTGTCCAGGTGGATCAGGTGTCCGTCTAACTCTCCGCTCAACACCCGTTTAAACTTAGTCCACCCATCACGCTGTAGTGTCACCGTATTCGATAAAGTCTCAGGGGACGCCCTCCAATCCCCGCCACTATCTTCCACCAGAGTCACCTAATCTTCATAAACGTATAATCCCACCTGGTAAGGTGTAAGGGGGAGGATGGCTCGTAGGACGGATGACATGCTTGGTCCAAATGTCGAACGGTGAATGACTCTGTCTGACCCTGGTATTTATAGTGTCAATACCACAGCGCCAGGGTGAATAGGGCACAGACTAGTATGAGGCCAACCAGCCGGTGCTGGTTGCGGCGTGAGCGCTCGTGGTCCATAGCCCGAGCATCAGGGATGGCTGTCATAGTCCAGTAGTGGTGAGTGATGGCATGCCTCTCCATCGAGTGCACTCTGTGGAGGACCGCTTCTGTGAACTCGTTCAGGATCTGGCGTCGTCCCTCGTTGTCGTCGCCATCTGCAAACATGGACCGGACCACTGCTCGGTAACCCGTGAATTAATTCACCACGGTGGCATACTGTAAAATGCGAGTCGCATGGGGCTGGGTCTCCGCCATGGCTCTGTAGAAATGAAGGTGTGGGATCCAGAGGGACGTGTTTTATAGACCAGATGTAGCTCTACGGGTATAGTCCGTGATACGTACTATTCTGATGGATTAGTCCAAAAAAAGGGAGCAACAACAACAACACAGATTACAGATCAATCCTTTTATTATGCGTGAACAACATAGAAATGCATGTACTGACCTGTCTGTGGGAGGTTTCCCACAATGGCGTTCACCTTCGCGTCTTTTCGTGTACGTCCGTGTCTTTCCGTTAAAGTCCGTGTATCTTCGGTAAAGTCCGTAGGCATTGGGCAAGGAAGCTTTTTCCCGAGACCGAATCACCGCCAGACATGACTGCATCACCGCGGATGAATACATTCTTGCACTCACTCACACCTCGCAACATTGTCTCATTGGACATTGGACCGTCTGACCTGGAGGTGAACCTTTGACCTTTTGACCCGCGTCCGCGCGCGCACTGCCGGGGATGACGCGCACTTCCGGAGAACTCGCGCGCGCGCTCGCGCTGCGGGGCGCTGGGGCGGGGCGGGAAAACACAAAACACACCGGCGATTGAACATACGGACGTCTAAGAGGAAACATTAGGAGCTCTTCTATGTTTGGAGGTAGTTTTTAGTGAAAAACCCGGAAGTGACGTCATACAGGGTCCAGTTTTCGACACTGAGTGACCACATCCGACAAAATGGCCAGTTTTCGACACCGGATGTGCCGCCACCTTGAACATACGTGCCGCCATCTTGGATATGTCCCATAATGCACCGGGTCAAAATACTCGCTTCTGATTGGACGAGAGCTCTGGGACGGATTTGAAATACTCGCTTCTGATTGGACGAGACCTCCGTATTGCATCTGCGCATGCGCAGAATGATATTCCTACCGCACCCCCAACCCATCAGATGCCCCTTCACGAATGCTTCACTTAGATACCTCACTCGACCCCATTGGTGCATTAGGGGCTCCCCTACATCCCAACACGGCTATTTTCATACACTTGGGCCACCGCGCAGGCGCAGAATGCCGATAGTTCAACCCCACACCCAGCCCATCAGATGCCCCTTCACATAAGCTTCACTTTGATACCTCACTCGACCCCATTGGTCCATTAGGGGCTCCCCTAGCTCCCAACACGGCTATTTCCATACCCTTGGGCCACCGCGCATGCGCAGAATACCGATAGTTCAACCCCATATCCAGCCCATCAGATGCCCCTTCACGAATGCTTCACTTTGATACCTCACTCGACCCCATTGGTCCATTACGGGCTCCCCTAGCTCCAACACGGCTATTTCCATACCCTTGGGCCACCACGCATGCACAGAATGCCGATAGTTCAACCCCACACCCAGTCCATCAGATGCCCCTTCACGAATGCTTCACTTTGATACCTCATACGACTCCATTGGCCCATTAGGGACTCCCTAGCTCCAAAACCGCTATTTCCATACCCTTGGGCCACCGCGCATGCGCAGAATGCCGATATTTCAACCCCACACCCAGCCCATCAGATGCCCCTTCACGAATGCTTCACATCGATACCTCACTCGACCCCACTGGACCAGTAGTCAATCTCCTAGCTCCAAAAAAACTATTTTCATACCCTTTGGCCTCCGCGCATGCGCAGAATGCCGATAGTTCAACCCCGCGCCCAGCCCATCAGATGCCCCTTCACCTAACCTTCAATTTGATACCTCACTCGACCCCATCGGACCCTTAGGGGCTCCCCTAGATCCAAAAAGGCTATTTTCATACCCTTCGGCCGCCGCGCATGCGCAGAATGACGATATTTCAACCCCACACCCAGCCCATTAGATGCTGCTTCACCTAACCTTCACTTTGATACCTCACTCGACCCCATCGGACCATTTTATCTAGGGACTACTTTTTCTCCGCGGAAGCTTTTTCCCGAGACCGAATCACCGCCAAAACCACGGCCAAACCGCATCACCGCGCATGAATACATTTTTTTTTTTTTTTTTGCCGGAACTTTTTTTTGCCCGAACATGCCCGAACATGCCCGAACCACGCCGCCATCTTGCTTTACAACAGGGCCGACACCCACCATCTTGCTTTACAACAGGGACGACACCTCAACCAATCAAATTCAACCTCACACTTACAATTCAACCAATCAAAAGCCTCGTTACAAACCATACAGTTGTGACGTCATAGTTACATCCGGGTGAAAGTTAACTTTAGTTGCTCGTTATACACTACTCATGTCATATAACATATATTTCATAACTTTTTCCGTCAAATTCCTCTACTTAAAAATCCGATCATTTTGATTGGTCGTTGGCGGCCATCTTTTTTAACGGATGAAGTTTTTACCTCTAAGAATGAGAGAACTCAATCCATTGATCATGTGTACCGAGTTTCACAACGATCGGAGCAGCGGTTTCAGAAGGGAAGATCGTTGAAGGTTTGGAGCTAAATCCAATATGGCCGCCAACCCGTTCAGCCAATCGAAAATATTTGCTTTCAGTGCAACAGACCATGGCCTTCCCGATATATCGCAGTGACCTAGAAATCCGTATCTATCAGGGTTCAAGAGAATAAGCCGTTGCAAAATTGGCAAAGTTTTTCACAGAATTCAAGATGGCGGCCAAACCACGTGACCTAGGAGCAAAATGTTTGCATACTCCTGATCGCCATGTCCTATAACATATATTTCATAACTTTTCCGGTCAAAATCCGTTACTTGAAAATCCGACCATTTTGATTGGTCGATGGCCATTTTTTTTAACGGATGAACTTTATAAGTCATGAAATGGGAGAACTCTGTCCATTGTTCATGTGTACCAAGTTTCATAACGATCGGTGCAGCGGTTTCAGAGAAGAAAATCGCTGAAGGTTTTGAGCTAAATCCAAGATGGCCGCCAAGGCATTTGACCAATCAGAATCAACTTGGTATATGCATTAGATCTTGTCCACTAGAATATATCCTGAAAGTTTGGGCTTAATCCGTCAGCTAGTTTCTGAGATATCACCGACACAAAATCATGTGGAATAAAATAAGAATAATCCGAACGATTTCAATAGGGGGCCTAGGTCCTCCGGACCTGGTCCCCTAACAATGAGCTAAGATCATTAAGAAGAATAATAGTTTTGAGAGTGGAGATATCCCCGGGGGATACGCGATCAGTTTAAAAAGTATCAACATACATTCGACATCGCAATTTTTTTAAATGACAGGACAATATTTCACTCAAAATTAGTTTACTTCTTGCAGGATTCTTGTTAGCAGAAATTTAGTTGTACAACTTCTGGAACTAGCTAAAAATCTGGCTTTGTTTGGTGTTTTAAGCAATTTCGGGGTTTTTGTATTTCGGTATGAGTGTTCGGAAGGGAAACACCCATTTCCTTGAGAAATTATGTGTTTGTTGAATTAACCCTCCAATGTAGTGGAGAAGTACGTTGATACAGAAGCAGGTGATAATAGTAATATTAGCATATAAATATTATATTATATTCTGGGTCTTCTATACTAGAACCATAACGAATTAACTTTGGTGGCATATACAAATGTGGTGTTTCAATATTTGTTGTGCTTGAGGAAAGGTATTACTGTCAATACGAGGGATAGTTTCGACAACTTTGCCATTACCAAGATCCAGTCAATCGGCGAGTAATATACATGCTTAAAACGCAAATGTTATATTTAACATCTAGAGTGTTGGAGGAGGGAAAGCATTTTAGAAAGTGATGTTTCACCACTTTTAAATGTTGGATGCAACAGCTTAAAATGTTGCATTTAGCACTTAAAAGTAGTGAATACAACACTTTGTAAATGCTTTCCCTCCTCCAACGCTCTAGATGTTAAATCTAACATTTGCGTTTTAAAATAAAAAATCCGTGATACGAATTGAACGACTGAAACGTCACGACGTCTTGTCGGCATCATCGCATGTTGTGGACTACGTCAGGACGTCTTGCCGGCATCATGGCACACGATACGATATGTTTATTACAATCAAAGTAGGGGTACCATGACTGAGGGGAGATGAGCCATAGAAATATAATACATACATTCAAAACTAAATAAATACAATGTTAATATACCCCTATATATATCACGACGTCTGTTCGCATTACCACATACTGCGGACTACGTTACGACGTCTTGTCGGTATCATAACATACTGTGGACGACGTCAAGACATCTTGTCAGCATCATCGCTCTAGACCACTTCTCTCTTGAAACTAACTTGTTTTATGCCTACTCGGATTGTGTTGTTAATATTATCAGGGGATCGATGACCTGCCTCGTGTGAATGCTTGATATTGATACACAATCTCCACTACAGCACTGATAATCTCGAAGACCAAATGACAGAAGCTAGGAATGCCTTGGGCTCAACATATTGCCATCAACCCAGTGGTATGGGAAATTGAACATCCTCTAAATGCCCCTGGTGAAAACAGTCGACAGGCGCAATAAACACGCAATGACATATGGTGTTACACAACTGTGCCTAGAGGAAAATATATGTCATTTTCGCGCCCATGGAAGGATGTATTTTTTTCTGCTGTGGGTGTTAATTCCCTGAAGTTTCCTGTCATTAATCACAATTATATGGTCTGTAAAAGAATTTGTTATATTGCCCGTTAAGAGATACGCAGCGATGAGGTTCCTGACGATTCGGAAATAAAATGTCATTTTTATTATATTCGGCAAGAAGTAGAGAAGACCATCAACATGCAAAATAAATGATACAATTATGGGATCACCAGGCTTATTTGACGGGGCGGGGGCGGCGGTCACGAGAGTTCTCTTGAATACAGTAGGATGCCAATATGGCCAACGAAGATCATAGATACAAGGGTCTACTTCGTCATTCAATATTCAACCCGTGTCCACTATAAAAAAATTCCGCGTCCATAATTAAGGCAAAGGTAACCTGCTTTCGCGAAGTCAGTTTGAAGGCGTTCTTTCGATGAGGTCTAATTGACTTAAAATTACCCAACTCCAAAATCCTTTTGAGACTGCAGAATCACACGCAGTAAACTAAAACTTGGATTTGTTTTTGACTCCCATTATTAATAACTAAAGTAGTGAGGCGTTGTCCGTGTCTTGGAAGGATGCCAAAATAACTGCCCAAATAATCCATTTAAATGTCCGTGGATCAAATGCATGAACAAAGATAGGGACATGTGAAACCTGAGATTGAATTCACGAGGTGACTACATGTAGGGAAACTTGTTTAACCTGGAAAAGCTACCCAACAAGCTGTATTGCACACGGTGTTCCCAGTTTGAAGATCCTTACACGACGAACTTCCCAATAAATGCTTACTCATGTTACTGGCCAATTCAGAGTTTTTAATGGATAAGTTTGACGGATAAGATACCAGTAATAGTATTGATGAATCTCACTGGACGATACCAGAATGCGTTATTATAGGAGCTGACATATTTACGGAAATCCAAGTTATCTTCATCAGAAAGACGTGATTGACTCTTTTTACAACGTCATCTACAGCAACGCTCAGTTTCATGCCTGTATATCACCATCATGGCAGTCATCCGCAACTTCCGAGTGGGAAGTTTGATAAAATCTCCCATGTTGATGGAATTCGTTAGAGTCTGACGCGGCGAGGAGACTTGCGCACAGATATTTTGATACGTCATCTGGTTGATTCTATGTCAACGAAGTCATTTCTACACATACAGACATAAGTGAATGATATGCTTCATCTTTCAATCTAGTAAAAGCAGCAATCAAATGAACAATAAAAGTATATATTCGAAAACTGGCGATCGATATCGTATTCAAATATATGATGAGGACATCTCTCAGTTTATGAAATCAGTTTTCGTTCGAATCACGAACAGAACAGAGAGACGTGATTATCTTACCCAGGTTTGGATACCTTAGGTGAACGGTCTTAAAGACGTGATGTATTCGAACCAATGAGTCATCATTCATCATTGAAAGTTACAAATGTCACTCTCCGTGTGTTTGCTGTATCAATCGACTGTGATGAGTATTCACCTGGGTAAAGCTCTGAAACGCTGTCTATCTCCCTGTAGACAATTATAACTTTGTCAACTACATCCGATTAATTAATAAGTAAAGACGGTCTTAAAGAGTCAAATCCGACGTTGAGTGGCCAGCCGTCAACTGTAAAGAATATCCGCGTTCATAATTGAAATAGATTATTCATAATTAGTACCACACTCCGAGCAGGCTACGACCAAGATACAAGTTAGCTTGAAGGAGAGTTCCAAGCCAAGATGTTAATTTTTTTTTGGCTAGGGCAAGAATATCATGGACTTCTTCTTCTTAATAATAATTATAATAACTATATCCTTTCTCAGAGAAGACATCCTGGTTAGCCGAGTTTCTTCGTACAAAAGCGAATAATGTGATCTTGCTTTAATGAAAATTCGTCGCTTTTGGCTAATGAACCATTATGAAACGGTTATCATTGGCTCGGGTTTTAGGGCAGGAATAAGACTCATTATACCAAATGTTGTAATTTTTTTTGTTCATGGTCAGCTTGTGTAATCAATCTTAATAAATTAATATCCTATTACACAAGGCTATTCTATGGATAACAACTTCTTTATTGCTGTGTATCTGACGTTTCGTTGGAGATACTTCCAAATTAAAAAAGCTACCAAAGCTACCAAAGCTACCAAAGCTACCTCATTAGCTTCGAAGTATCTCCAACGAACGTCAGCTCCACAGCAATAAAGAATATAGAATAGCCTTGTGTTACATACGCCGACTTCTAAATGCCTATCAACGAAATTAATATCCTATTACTGCTCTCCAATCGTACATGTCGCTATATAAGATCTCACGTATTTCAACTGAATTTGGTGTTCTGCTCGACCATGTGATGAATATATAATAGCATTATGACATCACGATCGCATCTGAACTAATCGACTTGCAGTCAAGGAGGGGAGATATGATCACCGTCTCCGTTCACCCCAATGTTCACACCAAAGACCTGTCCATATATCTACCCCGTATTATGGTGCCACAATGTCGGGACCGTGGCAACATAAAGAAATACCCCGCCAGCACTATGCAATCTAATTAAAATTAAATCCCATCTGCTCCCCATTTTGGATATGTCGCTTAACGCCTCTGAACACAGAAGCAGAGAGACTTTGTAATGATACAACCTTCAAAGCGATACTTAATTCGAGACGTCTATGCCAGAATACACATTCTGACATATTTCTGCTGCTATTAACCAGACACTTTGATAGATTTATTTATACGTTTGAAAGAGTACTCGCGCCACCTTGTTATTTCATCACAGTTCAATGAAAGGATACTGAATATGCCTAAAAAATGCAATGGTAGCATCTCCCGGTAACTGAGCGAGACGCTGCCTCATTAATTTAATTTTGTTTCATTTGCAAGCTCTTTGCTGTCAAGACCGTTCTACATACATGTATAACCATGAATCGGTAAACCCTGTTAACAGGGAGAAATTTCTCAGTCACCATTGTAGCTATAAATGTTGTGAATAATTGGTTCAGTGAAAATATTCCGGGCGGAAGTAGAATAACCTGCACTTTTTTGTGTTAAACATGAATAAATGCGTCAGATCCGTCATTCATTGGGAAGCCGTAGAGAGAAACATTCTCACTTGTTCACATATAGGACACATTTTTTCCACAAAGTTGGGAGGCCATTCTTTCTTCTGTTATTTCATCTACAATATGTATACCACATAACATGAAATTTGACCATGATGAACATAGGGTGTGAGAATATTTGCGCGGCGATTCATTCTGCCTGGCAAAACTGAAAGTGAAAATGGAGTATGCACTGAGCAGGTAGTCCTATATTAGCGTTGATGGGTAAGAAATAAATGATTTAGATCAAATGTCATCTCACCAATAACATACATGTAAATGTATTTCAACACAGTTACAATTTGACAATGGGGGGATAGGAAATCAGGGAGAATCACGCTCGCGTGATACTCGACTATATGTACTGAGTTCGTAACCCAATTGTATGTCGATGAAATAAATGATTTATGTCAAATTTTATCTCACCAATGACTTACATATATTGGTATTGCATAAAATCTTACATATGGAGCAGACAGGGAATGATTAACATGACTTCAGACCACGATCATAGCTTAAGTGAAAGTAAAGCCCAAGTTTAACATACATCTAGGCAAAATTCTTCTCAAAGATGCTATACATGTTTTTCTGTAATATTGCTCTACTATTTGACAACAGCAAGAATATTGGATAGTTTATGATCTGTATATATTTTGTGTAAATCTACACTAATTAGTGTTGAGTCTATATGTAATTTGTGTTATTTATTTATCTATTTGAGGTTTTGTGAGAATATATGTACATTTATTTAGGTCATTAACAGGATAGAAATGAATCCATCCATATACATTTTCATAGAACTGCTTTATCTTTGGTTTGGATAAGACTCAATGAGGACCAAAATATATTTTTACTGAAAATTGAATTTGCACCGGACCTACACCTAGATAAACTTTGCATAATTTCCTTGAAGTCCCCATAGAACCTACATGTAGTATAATCAACCACGGCTGTCACATGAATATCGATTCAGTTTTGGTGCTTCGAATTTTATTCACACCTTTTTCTAAGGCATCTTGTTTTGAGCCTTTCCTTGTGCATACCATGATCCCGCATTCGTATCCAATGGATTTATCTAGTTTTCACCGCAAATAAGGCAGTACACATTCACTAGCGTTGGACAAAAGCAAGCCGTGTCTTGATTTTTTTTCATATATATACTGTCACGGAAATGATACATTTTCGGAATCTCAAACGATCGTGGCCACTTTATAAGATTCAATATGAGAAGATTCCATTGTCTCTCTTCTTATCGACTTTTCCATCGCAAATAACTTCAGGCACATTATTCCAATTCTAGTCCAAATCAAATTGGTTTTATAGTCTCAAGGGTATCTTCAAGAACACTTCTTTAAAGTAATACCTTTATATATACGTCTGAATAAGAATAGTCAACATTTCAATAAACGTCTCTTCATCTTTGATTGTCTTGCTTGACAAGATCGGCAACAAACACAGTTTTACCTATATGCTCAAGTATAGGAATGGATTCACTCGCATGAATTTTATCAACGTTATCTCTGTATCAATTTTAAGTCCTTTATCTCCAAACCGGATTTCCTCAGCATCTTGGATTAACCAAAACCACCACATAAAGTAGCAATTTACACTGCTGTTATTGCTGTATAATGCCGAGAAAATTAAGCCGTTTTAATTAAGCCGTTTTGTTATTCCTAATTGGGCCTTATGGAATCATCACGATCATCCGGGTTTCCACAAACATGTCCATGGCAGAACATCTCAAAGCAACCAGAATCTTCATTTTCATTGCGCTCCGTTGAAGTCACAATTTAATCATACTGCGTGCCGTAGTATTTCACGATCATTCTCATGACATCATATTGAGTACCTCCTACTGTCAGTTACTCCGACAGTCTAGGAGGTTGCAAACTCTGATAACAGGAGAATGTATCACTATATACTAGCGAAGACTTATTATCAGCAGATTTGCATGATAATATTCCATGAGTTACAGATGAAAGGATCAATGGAACTGGTACCTGAATCTACTTATCATTTTCCTATAACTTAAGCTGAATGACATATGGAAGCTAGAAGTATATAGCTCATAACTCGACTGTTTGTATAACAACTTTTCTATCTGTTAAACAAATTGCTTCATTGTATCTTTTGTCCTAGCGACGGTCGTTCTTCCGTATTTTTCAGGTTTTCGAAACAATTTTCAAAAAGTGATGAAAATAAACAATGTCGCCATACACGTTCTGTATTATCGGAGTTGAGATGTTGTATTCCATCAGATCTTGCTCTGAGCAACCAATAGATCCACCATACATTTATAAAAACAAGTCTCATTTTAATGCGCTAGGGTAGTGAATCTTGTTTACCTTATCTCTCTCTGCTTATATTGTTCCTTTACAATGAATATCAATTCGACATTCGATGACATTGAAATCCAAAGCAAGTCGCTAGCTGGTCTGTCAGAGATGCATACTATAAGTACTGGCAAACAATCAACAAATACCTCAATCAATTCATGTCACCCTACGTGTAACCTCGTATTTTTAAATTGAGGTTTCCTCTGCTCCACTGAATTTGGTGTTCACAACACCAAGACCAATTCTATCTCATTTCAAACAACGTTACAAGTAAATATGTGTTGGTCACCTAGTTGGGAAACTTCTCTCCATTGTCACTCAAATTACAGTACCAACAAAGGGGAAGTCATGACACGAGAGAGAGAGAGAGCACGCATTAAGGTTTAGCGTCGTGTTCAGCAACATTTCAGACGTTCAAACAAAATTCTAAGTATTCAAGTTAATAACTTAGTAATCAAACGCATTAAAACATATACACATTAAATCTTATACAACAAATCGATTTCTCTCAAATAACCTAATACACAGTATTTTTTCACCCGACTAAAAAGATCTTCTAAAGTAGCTGCTCGATAAAAAGAATCTCTTACAATCTTAAAATCTATACAGTCGATAAGAATATGTTTCACTGTGATATCTTCGTGGCATGAAATACACCTTGGGACTGGCTCTTGTTTTAGTAAATGTTCATGTCATGACACAAACATAGCCTATATCTAAAACTGTAGCACGGTCATGTTTTACGTTTATACTGATTTCAGCCATGATATGGACTACGTGATTAAATCAATAGAGAAGTTTATCAAATTATTTTTGGATTTCTGTGAGATCAATAAGACTGTATGAACTGAAGGTGTTCTTGGCTGCAAAACCAAGTTAAGAATATGTATTCTAGCATAAATCTTCTATTTAAGTATCACTTTGATGGTTTCATCGTTCCCAAGAGTCTCTCGGTTCCTGTGTTAAGGTCATACCTGATATCGATTACAGGCGAATGTGTTGTCAGTATAATGATGTTATCTAATTATAGCAATAAAACATTCTGATAACATTGATTTGATTCTACGAACAGCTTTTAAACCCAATTGCTAAATAAATCATCGCATAGCTGTTCTGGCTATCTTGCAAAATTTGACTACAATTGGATATACGAAACCATGTTGTTTATTAATCGATGATGTCGGATCTTACCTCAATATGCTTAATATGAATCGGCTGAATTTGAATGAACTTCTGTCCATTTTGTCACAGACTCTTGTATTTTTTGACACTGTTGACTGCGTATGTATAATCGAATCTCACAATGACGTAGCGCAGCGCTTTTGTATACGTTTGTCTAATGTTGTCACGTGTGGATTTTACTACCATATTTACGAATAATGTTGCACGATATCGCAATTACAAGTGATCGTCCGTGGTAAACCATGTAGATGGCCACAGAGTATAACGAATGATTATTAACGTCCAATTAAGTGAGATAATAGATCAACTGACATTCTACGGTGTTTCAGCGAAAGTTCGTAAACAAATTACACATAGATGGGTTAAACGGCATTCATCTGTTTCTTCAGAAATCAGATATTTCTCGAATCCCTCATCAGGACCTTATTGACCGTCTAAGTTCATTATTAGTATCTGTGTTCAAGAAAACTGATCGTAGATATATTAATGTCGGAAGCCATAAAGCATTCTTTAGCTCTACTACATACAGGACATATCATTCATGGGATGTTTCTTTGTTTATAGATTTGCTTGAATTTCTCATTAATAATATCTATGTGAAATTTGGTAACAATATATCAGCAGCATATAGGTATTATACTATATATAAATATAAAATATATATAAAACACCAAATATATCCAACATTACCCAACTATTTAAACCCCATCAACGGAGACATCGCAGCCATGGTTGGCGAAAGTTTAATAGTTCGATGATTCACGATCATATCACTTTAAATTACTTAGTGGGTTTAACTAACACACCCAATAGTATACATAGCTTACGTACAGTTCTGTATGCGTTACCTCTGAGAGCTTTAGATCAAATAGCCAGAGATATACAACAATCTGCGTCTTCAGGAAATATAATACCATCAAAAATCATTAAAGTATGTCAAGATATAGCGTATTTTCGGTTGTATCGTCCAGTGAACATAATCGAAACCTCTCAAGATCGGCTTTTCTTGAAACTCAACTACTTAGATAAAGGACTGGACATCATTAATTTACCTCGAATCCTGAATGATCCAGAGGTACGCAACGCTGTACCAAACTATTTTAAGTTCACAGAACCTCCTTGCATTTCATATAAGTACACTAAATCTATAGCCACCAAAATATTTAATTACTCCAATGCTGTCCAGGAGTTTGACTGGAACTTATACACGTCAGGAGGCTATAGTTGTGATTGTGAATCGTCGAACTTTATCTATACACCATGCAAACATATTGTGACTGGTGACCTTGATGTGGTGAGTGATAAGGATCTGAAATTACTCCTGATGAAGGGACCTAAATATAGAGAGCAAAGAAGAATAAATCTGAAGGCCGACCAGAAGATAGTCCTGTCTGCATTGGAACAGTACGTTATTGATTGGTCTAAGCGACAAAAAGTTGAACCTACAGTACTCGCTGATTGGCTGGACCTCACGAAGAGCAAGGTCATTGAAACAATCCGCCATATTGACAGAAGTACTCTTCCCCAGGCAAAACAAGTTCTGAGAAACCTCAATTCGCAAGAAGTTCTAGCAAATCTCCAGAGTAAATTCGTCATAGTCCCAGCAGACAAAGCTCCGAATAATATAATGTTCATATGTAAATATTACTATTACCAGGTGCTGGTTAAAGAATTGAGTGTAGACATATCTTCATCAAATACGTCTACTTACTCCCAAACTGCATTTACTCTGGAAGATTTATTTAACAATCACAAAAAGTTTCTCAGGGAAAGAGGTATTCGTCTTCCAACCAATCATAACGACACACCAAAAATGTACTGGACTCCCAAAATGCATAAATCACCATACAAAGCTAGATTCATAGCTGGTTCTAGAAGCTGCACCACCAAGCTTCGTTCAACCCTATTGACGAGGGCCCTTCAGGAGGTAAAAGCATTTTGGGAAAGGTATTGCGCCACTATTTCTAAGAACTCTGGCGTTGAATGTATGTGGATATTGAAAAACTCAAAATGTCTTACGGAAGAACTTGATGCTAAAGGTCACATACCGTACAGACATGTATCCACATGGGATTTCTCGACTCTCTATACTACAATCCCTCATCAGGACCTTATTGACCGTCTAAGTTCATTAATAGTATCTGTGTTCAAGAAAACTGATCGTAGATATATTAATGTCGGAAGCCATAAAGCATTCTTTAGCTCGACTACATACAAGAGATATCATTCATGGGATGTTTCTTTGTTTATAGAGTTGCTTGAATTTCTCATTAAAAATATCTATGTGAAATTTGGCAACACAATATATCAGCAGCATATAGGTATTCCAATGGGTACTAATTGTGCACCCCTGTTGGCTGACCTGTATCTGTTCTCTTATGAATATGACTATATGCAGGCGCTTTCAAAAACCGATCCATTCAAAGCCCGTTCCTTCTCATTCACCAAACGCTATATAGACGATCTTCTCGCTGTGGATAATCGCTATATAAATGACGCAGTGAAGGATATATATCCACCTTCACTGGATTTGAAGGAAACTACAGATAGCCCTACAGGCACATCTTATTTAGATCTCTATCTCTATAAAAATGAAGCGGGCATTCTCTCTCGTCGACTTTATGACAAAAGAGATGATTACAATTTCGACATCGTAAACTATCCCTTTCTGGACAGTAATATTCCAGTGGGACCTGCATATGGCGTATACATATCTCGCTTAGTAGCATTTGCTAGATCCTGTGTTAAATGTGATGATTTTAATCAACGTCACAAAACATTGTTGCAGAAACTTATAAAACAGGGCTATTCCACCAAGCGCCTCCACTCAAAGTTTCTCAAATTTGGCGATACATATCGCATGCTGATAGCAAAATACGAACGTAGCGTGCAAGATCTATGGCGCTACGTTTCGTAACTTGTGTCTAATTCCGCTTAACCCGGGGCTAGGGGCCGTATGAACCCATGTACTTCAAGATCCTCATGGTACTCATATGAACAGTCACAATCAAAGCGTGACTGAGATACCTCTTTTTTTTTAGATGACGACTCTATAACGAATATTATGGATTAAGAATACTGATCAGCGATACGGATTTGATATTTTTGGAACATCATGATGTCTTGCCGGCATCATTGAAAACTGTTGACCGCTTCTCTCTTGCAGGAAACAAGCCTATGTTTATGTATACTATGATTGTCTTTTTGAATTTGGTGCTAATACTGTTATATGGAAAATGGAATAGGTCTTTGGATTATGGACGCGGATATTCTCTAATGGACGACGGCTGGATTATGAATGACGGACTAGACGCTTGTAATTCCAATGGGTACTAATTGTGCACCCCTGTTGGCTGACCTGTATCTGTTCTCTTATGAATATGACTATATGCAGGCGCTTTCAAAAACCGATCCATTCAAAGCCCGTTCCTTCTCATTCACCAAACGCTATATAGACGATCTTCTCGCTGTGGATAATCGCTATATAAATGACGCAGTGAAGGATATATATCCACCGTCACTGGATTTGAAGGAAACTACAGAGAACCCTACAGGCACATCATATTTAGACCTATATCTCTATAAAAATGAAGCGGGCCTTCTCTCTCGTCGACTGTATGACAAAAGAGATGATTACAATTTCGACATCGTAAACTATCCCTTTCTGGACAGTAATATTCCAGTGGGACGGGCATATGGCGTATACATATCACGCCTAGTAGCATTTGCTAGATCCTGTGTTAAATGTGACGATTTTAATCAACGTCACAAAACATTGTTGCAGAAACTTATAAAACAGGGCTTAATGGACGACGGCTGAATTATGAATGACGGACTAGACGCTTGTAAATATGATGTGCCTGTATGGTTCTCTGTAGTTTCCTTCAAATCCAGTGAAGGCGGATATATATCCTTCACTGCGTCATTTATATAGCGATTATCCACAGCGAGAAGATCGTCTATATAGCGTTTGGTGAATGAGAAGGAACGGGCTTTGAATGGGTCGGCTTTTGAAAGCGCCTCTAACCGTTTCGGAAACAGCGTCTGACCTTTTTTCATTTTGGTAAATAAAGTAATGACACGTGGTCTGATTTTACATACTACACAAAAAATAAGAGTTTACGCGACTTACTCGTCCGAAGTAAACTATATCCTCTAACAGAGGATGGTGACTGAAATTGACGATTTACTGCCATGGCATAAGCTATACTATAGCAGCCTTTTAAAACCATCAGAAACTTGTCTCTAGGAACGATTTTTAGGAAATAAGTTTTGTTTGATACATCCCTGTGCCAGTGCGTTCATACTCACATAAAATACATACATACATTGAGAAAATTTAATATGATTCAGACTACCGGTGCATGTATATAGTTCAGATATTTGAACGAATAACGGCAATTCACTTTGAATGACAGGGTACTAATGTGTATGCTTTATTTCTTGTAGAGTGATCTCGCTTTCGAATTTTCACGTCAGGTTTATTATGGATTAAGAATACTGATCAGCGATACGGATTTGATATTTTTGGAACATCATGATGTCTTGCCGGCATCATTGAAAACTGTTGACCGCTTCTCTCTTGCAGGAAACAAGCCTATGTTTATGTATACTATGATTGTCTTTTTGAATTTGGTGCTAATACTGTTATATGGAAAATGGAATAGGTCTTTGGATTATGGACGCGGATATTCTCTAATGGACGACGGCTGGATTATGAATGACGGACTAGACGCTTGTAGTTATGATGTTCACGTCATGTATACTATGCTTGTCTTTTTGAACTTGGTGCTAATACTGTTATATGGATATGGAATAGGTCTTTGGATTATGGACGCGGATATTCTTTAATGGACGACAACTGAATTATGAATGACGGGCTAGACGCTTGTATTTCTTTATTTGGACATATTGACCGTATGAGGGAACTGTTATGACACGTGGCCTGTCGTTATTCCCACGGTGTTGTGGTCTGATTTTGACTCATGCATTTTTGAAGGTGGGACTCGCTGCATATAACATAACGGTTTGTCGCTAAAAACCGAGATGTGTTCGAGTTTAAAGAGCATTATTTTGAAATCATCTGCCATGAGAACATCTCTGTGTGAATTTTAGTTGTACAGATTGTGCGTCAGTTTTGGGGTATATTTCAAACAGTAGATTTACCAGTCTGGTGGCTAAAACGCCACCATATGACTCTACAGGAACATATTCTTCGACACCTAATATTCAGATCCGAGAATACGGTGGATTTTCGGACGTAGCCTTAGTATCTCAGCCGCGCTTTTATTGCAGCTGTTCATGTGAAGACTATGAGTTATCCACACGGCCCCTGGCACCGGCTTCAGTGGAATTAGATAAGCTACCTCGGGAGCTTTGATGACAGATCAGCTCAAACAACTCATCTGATGTTAACGGATGAGCATCATGGACGTCTGATGGAGTAAACGCCTTAACATGGGGTAACCTGGTAAATGCAAGAAACCTAGAAAAACTAACCTGTAATGTCCCACGTCGTACGGCTTAAATTTCCCACCGAAACAATAAACCTACATAAATTTGTCGAGTGACATGTACAGAGGGCGGGCCTCGGGGATTAACAGTCATGCCCCAGAATCCTACGATATACAGGTAATAAATTGGAGCGATGTGCAAGAGGAGGAACTGGAACTGGTTTCTTTCTTCGAAGAAATGGAACCGCGCCAACGTGCAAGGGTGGCTATGGGCCACGAAATACGCCGACGTGAAATTACGAAACACGCTAGAGAATTTCATATTCGACAGCAACGGTCAATTAGAGCTGCCCCTATACATAAGGAGTGTTAATTACAAGCGTCTGGTCCGTCATTCATAATTCAGCCGCCGTCCATTAGAGAATATCCGCGTCCATAATCCAAAGACCTATTCCATATTCCATATAATAGTATTAGCACCAAATTCAAAAAGACAATCATAATATACATAAACATAGGCTTGTTTCCTGCAAGAGAGAAGCGGTCAACAGTTTTCAATGATGCCGGCAAGACATCATGATGTTCCAAAAATAGCAAATCCGTATCGCTGATCAGTATTCTTAATCCATAATATTCGTTGTAAGGTCGTCATCTAAAGAATGATGTATCTCAGTCACGCTTTGATTGTGGCTGTTCATATGAGTTCCATGAGGATCTTGAAGTACATGGGTTCATACGGCCCCTAGCCCCGGGTTAAGCGGAATTAGACACAAGTTACGAAACGTAACGCCATAGATCTTGCACGCTACGCTCGTAGCAACACACAACATTGACTGCGACACAAACGTGAGTGTAGAAAAGCCTATATTCTGCAGGAACGCCGGGCAAGAGAATTACGAGTCCAACTGGAACGGGAGAGAGCAGAACGCTTAAGGTAAAGAACATTATTTTATACCCTTTTCGTTAGTTAATTATTTTTAGCGTAAGCTGTATGTATATATACACGAGCACCATTTTGACGCTATCAGGGAATGCTAAAGCGTTGTACGGATCCCACTTTTGCTGTAATTTGAGCGGCTCATCATTGCCAATGGAAATGTGATATTTGCCACCGGTTCGACTTTCAAAGGACAAATCACGTTTCCTGTAACGATTGCAACCGTACCTGTCAATGCTGAGTGTTACCGCCAACACAAAATATGTAAATGTAGCCCCATGCGTCAGCCAGATGACAAAAACCACAAACCGTTTTATCGTTCTTTTTGCAAACAGTTTTGGTTATGTCCAAACTGCAATCGCCTGTTAACAACGTGGAAACGAAAACCCGAAGATCACAAATGTCACGAAATGCTTTGTTTGACGGCAATCGGAACGGAACAGGACTCGGGATATCACGTTCCTAAGTACTAGGAAGATCTCACAGTGAAACATTCTAATCGACCGTATAGATTTTAAGATTGTAAGAGATTATTTTTATCGAACAAGATCTTTTTAATCGGGTGAAAGAAGACTGTATCGTAGGTTATTTGAGAGAAATCGGTTTTAATGTGTGTATTTTTTAATGTGTTGGATTACTAAGTTATTAACTTGAATACTTAGAATTTTGTTTGATAGTCGCTATATAGCTTAAATATTGCTGAACGCGACGTTAAATCTTTATTCTCTCTCTCTTTCTCTCTAGTTTGCGGTGTTAGGGAACATGTGTTCTCGGTATCCCATACCCGGGACGAATTTTGTCAGTGTTTTTTCCATAAAGAACATCGCGGATACACGGCTATTTGTCACAAAGGTCGAGGGTATGATAACTATTTACTAACGAAATTAAAATTACCTCAGACCCTATCCAGATGTTAGCTACTACGGGACTGGTCGTCAAGAATTATTGGAATGGCACACGCCCGACGAGGAGACCAAGCGCCGCTATGTTGAAGAGTACAAGGCATGCGAGGACATGCCTTGATCCCTCCAACATCGAAAAAACACTGGGTTAAGGAACGCTCCGAAAATGTTGCTTAATTAACTATGGGGGAAATTTGGTCAGAAAAATGATCTAGCCAAGCATACCTTCGCGACTACTCTTAGAGAATTCTACGACGTTCTTTTCAACAAGTCCAAAGTAGTGAAACATTTTCACATGCTCAATGAGAACGTCATTCTCTTCGATTGAGAGGAACGAAAGAACGTTGTTGAAACGGCCATATCATCAAACGTATTTTTAGGGGCATTCACAACCTGTCAGGCCCGTTTAAAATTATACAAAGATCTCGGCCTGCTCGGGAGACAGGTCTTATATATAATATGGACACTGATAGTATTATCTCATTTCGAGGCCAGGACAGCCCGAGTGAGTGAGTAGTGGGATTAAACGTCGTTTTCAACATTTTTTAAGCCATATAACAGCTATGCATACATGTGCCAGGACACGAGAGTATCCACAGTCTCCATTATCCTGGACACTGATCAGCCCAGCCAAAAATTATGGCACCAGGAGCAATAAAAAGGCGTGTAAGGTGAGATGATTCACGCTGAACTACGAGAACAGCCAAACGATCAATTTCGAAACGTTGATGGAAATGATCAAACAGTATGATCCTCATGGGTGCAAATGTTCAAAGCGAAAAATAAGCTGAAAAAGTGTACTCCATACGTGTCAGTGACGTAAAATTTGTGGAGATAGGCCAACGCTCCAATTTGTAAATAGAGAAGCCAGAAGGGATTACCGAAACGTATAATACAACCTGACCTGAACACTCTACTACATTGAATTCGAGCCCATCCGTGGAAGGCTAGCGCTTGCAACCTGTGTTTTTTCTACGTCTGTACATAATAACTTCGCACACGAAGTTATTCCCTCGAAAAAACTTATCTAGAGTATTTATGTAAACATTTATCATTAATATTGACTGTTAGGCTAAGTGATATAGCCTGAGTGATGTCATGAGTGATCATGATGTCTTGCCGGCATCATTGAAAACTGCTATGTTTATGTATACTATGATTCTTTTTGAATTTAGTGCTAATACTGTTATATGGAATAGGTCTTTGTATTTTGGCGCGGATATTCTTTAATGGGCGACGGCTGGATTATGAATGACGGACCATACTTGTAATATGAATATATACAATGCCTGTTATTATTGTGATTGTCTCCGTATATTCTTCTTGGGCAATGTTACCTGTGTGAAACTTATATGTATATCTCGTTCTCAGTTTGTATATTATTGTATCCACACAGTCGATGACGAGACGCTTCGGAAGTTGGCCAAGAAATAAACTCTCTTGGTTCATTGTTAGGTTTCCTCGTGGAATCGAAAAGAATTCGGCGTCCACTCTGGTGAGCGGATAAACCGCGTGAGTCTTCTTCAACGTCTCGATATGTCCTAACTGTACACTCGGGATCAGCTTCACTTCTGGATATTTATTTTATAGACTGCATCTTGTGTTGGGGACATTAATGCAAAAGCATCTTTGCAACGCACAAGCCGAAGTTTGAACTCCGTTCATCAAATACCTCTTATGTAAAACATGCATTTGTCCTATCATGGCAACAACCTGCTTCTTGTAGTGTACTGTTTACGATGAACTAGTCCTCGGTTATCGGTTACTTCCAGATGACGAGGCGTGTGGTCGATACTTCATGTAGGAACTATTGTCTGGGTCTTTGTGTCGTTGAAAAGGCACTTGTCTAGACACATTGTTGTCCCCAGACTTGGCTATTTTATGCATTGTCTCATGATTCTTACATAAAGTATGAACCAGGCGTGTCTTTGTTCCATAACGAGGCTGTCAGCTGCGTGGTATCGGATTCGTTCCCGTAACTGAGTAAAGTCTCCAAATAGCTGCTATATGGATAATGATTGTTGTTGGACGAGATGAGTTTACTGAATAGAGAATGACGCCATAAATTCACCGGTCCCACATCGTCTTGCTCCCCCAGATCTGTCCCACCGGCAGTCACTATCTTGACTTTCACGTATAGCATTGAATTTGTCAGATCAATATAGATCTCTCCCGACCCCGAAATACTGAATTATATGGGTCCACTTTGCGCAAAGCTAGAGAGCGGGTGATGTTCGAATAATAAATCCAGCTCACCCATGACACATTCGCACGATTGGGGTGACTAAAGCTAAATTTAAGAGCTGAATATATCGGTTGTTCTCGCACGCTTGTTTCTAGACCGACTGCCTGGTTTTGGTGTGATTTTCGGTTTTATGCACTTTGGTTATATTTGGTGGTATTGCGCCACTATTTCCAAAAACTCTGGCGTTGAATGTATGTGGATATTGAAAAACTCAAAATGTCTTACGGAAGAACTTGATGCTAAAGGTCACATACCGTATAGACATGTATCCACATGGGATTACTCGACTCTCTATACCTCAATCCCTCATCAGGACCTTATTGACCATCTAAGTTCATTAATAGTATCTGTGTTCAAGAAAACTGATCGTAGATATATTAATGTCGGAAGCCATAAAGCATTCTTTAGCTCTACTACATACAAGAGATATTATTCATGGGATGTTTCTTTGTTTATAGAGTTGCTTGAATTTCTCATTAAATATATCTATGTGAAATTTGGCAACACAATATATCAACAGCATATAGGTATTCCAATGGGTACTAATTGTGCACCCCTATTGGCTGACCTATATCTGTTCTCTTATGAATATGGCTATATACAGGCGTTTTCAAAAACCGAGCCATTCAAAGCCCGTTCCTTCTCATTCACCAGACGCTATATAGACGATCTTCTCGCTGTGGATAATCGCTGTATAAATGACGCAGTGAAGGATATATATATCCACCTTCACTGGATTTGAAGGAAACTACAGATAACCCTACAGGCACATCGTATTTAGACCTATATCTCTATAAAAATGAAGCGGGCGTTCTCTCTCGTCGACAATTTCGACATCGTAAACTATCCCTTTCTGGACAGTAATATTCCAGTGGGACCTGCATATGGCGTATACATATCACGCCTAGTAGCATTTGCTAGATCCTGTGTTAAATGTGGCGATTTTAATCAACCTCACAAAACATTGTTGCAGAAACTTATAAAACAGGGCTACACCACCAAGCCCCTCCACTCAAATTTGGCGATACATGCTGATAGCAATGCTGATAGCAAAATACGAGCGTAGCGTGCAAGATCTATGGCGTTACGTTTCGTAACTTGTGTCTAACTCCGCTTAACCCGGGGCTAGGGGCCGTATGAACCCATGTACTTCAAAATCCTCATGGTACTCATATGAACAGCCACAATCAAAGCGTGACTGAGATACATCATTCTTTGGATGACGACTTTGCAACGAATATTATGGATTAAGAATACTGATCAGCGATACGGATTTGATATTTTTCGAACATCATGATGTCTTGCCGGCATCATTGAAAACTGTTGACCGCTTCTCTCTTGCAGGAAACAAGCCTATGTTTATGTATACTATGATTGTCTTTTTGAATTTGGTGCTAATACTGTTATATGGAATAGGTCTTTGGATTATGGACGCGGATATTCTCTAATGGACGACGGCTGAATTATGAATGACGGATCTGACGCTTGTAATTTGGACGTGGAGCTGCAGGTCTTCCAGGTGGCTTGCTCATGACTTGTCTTGCCGCTTTGTCGAATAAGTTACTGCCCGCTTCTTTGGTTCTGCGTTTGGCTGCTTCTTTGGGTTTTGCTCCGCTTAACTTATCATCGATGAACTGAAGGCCTGACGTATCCGCGTGTTTTTGCAAGTCATCCGAGAATATTCCCAGGACCGTGTCCCCTCTGTTGTCTGGTACTCATGAATACAGGTAGACCAGATCCGCCTTGCTTTGTAAAATAAGCGATGTATTTGTTAGGGTCGGAACGAAACGGCATTCTTCTGCGATGCACATGACTATAAGAAATCTGCAGACGGACCCTTTCGGAAGTGAAGTGTAAGGACCACTTTCCCACGTTCAAATGGTCCTTCTTACAGTGATACTCACGTCCATACTAATTTTACATCTTTCGGACAACTGCTGAGGTCAAAATACAAGGAGTTTTGCAATTTCCTTCTCTCACCTTGACCTATGAGGTCATTAAAGGCTTTCATTAGTACGTCTCCGAAGGAATAATATCCTCTCCTAACTTGAATCGAATGTTCTGTCTTATCCTCTGTTATCTTCATCCAAACTGTTTTGAAGTAGACGTCGTGCCACGTATACGGGTATTGTATTTTCACCAGCCCGGCTTCCCATTCCGCCGTCAATTCTATCGGTTGGGGGATCTGCGTCACGTAATGTGTTAGCGTATTATCCGGGTAATATTTCATGGAGCTATTGCCGGGGAGGGTGAGGTAAAACATGAATGTTCCCGTCCGTTGAACAGTCGACGACTGTCTAATTTCCTCTACAGTTATCTTTTATGTACATCAGTAATTAACCCGAGTGCATTGATTGCTGTCTGGACCTTCCCCGAGACGTTCCGATTGTGGACCGGACAGGAATTGTTTGAGGCGATATTTCTCTCTCAGTGCAGTGTCTGCATCCATTTCCATAGTTTCTTACTACCAACGAGTTCTTGCGGAACATTGATGTCTTTCAATCCTTGTGCAAAGACCTACCAGCCGCTCGGTGTAAAGTGTTGACGATGTCTAAGAGCATCATTCACCAAGTCTGCCACATTCGTATTAGGAACGACGTAATTCCTGTTCACGAGTTCCCCTTTATCATTCCAGGCCATGTCAGTAGTGTTCTTTATACGTTTAATAAGAAAGCCCGCTTTTTTCCGCACAGATTTTGGTCCACTCTCGATGATTTCTTTTTGTATATTTTCCTGGATACCGTGTGAAGTCCCTGCGCCCGTCAGCGGTAACACCGGTACTGGTTCAGGGAGGGGCACTGGACCTGGTGTAGGTGCTCGAATGGGTTGATGAACCATCTGAACTTTCAAGGGGGATTGACGATGAACGTATTGGTCCATGAATGTTAACTAACGCTATGGCGTTTGATTGTACAGCTTCACCTTATCTCCTTCCGTCAAATCGGTACGTCCACGTTATGTATCGCTCTGACAGCCGGCGGGTTGTTGTTGTAGCGATTCAAACAACCGTGGTTCCACGAGAGCCATCTACTTTGTATATTCCATTACTTCTGACCAAACAAACCTGAAACGAGGGGCCGAGTACAGCTGTAGTCAGCGGAGCTATTAAAACGCCAAGGAAACCGCCTTTTTGTAAGATCTGCTTTCTTTTCTGCAGAGCAATAGAATTTTTGGCTAATGTCCTGAGACCGGATTTATGTCGTGCCAACTTCGCTTTCTGAACATTAGTCAACGGGACGTTTCCTTTTAAAACATTATAGGCCATTCGCACAAATCGTTCACCAGTTCCTTATTCGGCTCTCTAATGATAGCCTTCATTAATTCCGGATTCGATGTGGTTAACGCCTTGAGTGTAGAAGCGCGTTTTCTCAGTCTTGAAGACATGACGGTTGTTAACGGACTGATGCGGTTCTCTCCATATTCAGACTTTTTTTTAAATAATTTACTCATGTACTGAATTTCCCCCTGGAAGATGTGACTTCGTAATCGTATATCGGTGTATTCTGTTTCAAATCGATATGGAGATAGTTGTACGAGTCTGACGTAGCGTCATCAAAGGCCTCTCGGACGAATTTGTTTTTCTGGGATACATCAGTTTAGCTATCGTCGAAATTTGCGAGGCATCTCGTGGATTAAAAAAAACATGTAGTGCTATTTAAACTGATGGTTCTATGCTCTTTGCTCGTGTGGAACAAATTCTTTACGATGTATATGTTCCCGAATGCATAGATTGCTGTCTGGACCTTCTCCGAGACGTTCCGATTGTGGACCGGAAGGGATTTGTCTGAGGCGATATTTCTCTCTCAGTGCAGTGTCTGCATCCATTTCCATAGTTTCTTACTACCAACGAGTTCTTGCGGAACATTGATGTCTTTCAATCCTTGTGCAAAGACCTACCAGCCGCTCGGTGTAAAGTGTTGACGATGTCTAAGAGCATCATTCACCAAGTCTGCCACATTCGTATTAGGACATGTACTGAATTTCCCCCTAGAAGATGTGACTTCGTAATCGTAAATCGGTGTATTCTGTTTCAAATCGATATGGAGATAGCTGTACGAGTCTGACGTAGCGTCATCAAAGGCCTCTCGGACGAATTTGTTTTTCTGGGATACGTCAGTTTAGCTATCGTCGAAATTTGCGAGGCATCTCGTGGATTAAAAAAACCCATGTAGTGCTATTTAAACTGATGGTTCCATGCTCTTTGCTCGTGTGGAACAAATTCTTTACGATGTATATGACGCCATTGTTACGGTGATGACTGCCTTTGGTAAACAGCTTTATCACTTTGTCATCCGCTTCTAGCATAAGATCATTGATGACGATTAAATGAATATTACTGCGGAGCAGTTGCCATTTCCCATAATACCAAATCACTCTGTCGATAAGCGTCTGAATGAGACCAGACACGTGTTGTATTACTCTAGAATCGAAATAAGTTTTGCCGCTGCGTGTAGGACCTGATACCATGCAAGTAAAGAGATGTTTCCAACATGTGTCCATGACTTAAACTTGTCCGAATGGCTGGCGTGTGTTTGCACGGGTTGTTTATAACAACACCAGATTTGCGTCGCTAGGTCTTCGAAGAGGTCTGCGCATACATCCCTAGTATAGATTTCGATGACTTGAAACCTCCCAGCGTGAAACTTGAAACTTGATCTCAAATAAACTGTCAGTGACCCGTTCATATTTCTCCAAAGATGTAACCGCTCGCGTCATAGTTTGCCGTGTATCGGGCTTCTGAAACTCTCGCCCGATAAACATCGTGGTAAGTAAGTGCAGTTTGCTAGCGGACATGTCCTTCTTCTATAGTGTACTGGGGTAATCTGAGCCTGAAATGTCTCCCCACAAAGTAATATTGTTTATACCTTTGACACTTATAAACTTTGCACCTGCGTTTAAGAAACCAGGCTACCCTTTCCATTTCACCAGATAGCTCATCCTTCCGCGGTGTTTTTTGGTCTCCACAATTTTCTCGATATGATAATAAGCATCCGCGAGTTTCTCGTCGTGTTGTAGTTCATTTTCGTTAAAAACGTCCTTTCAACTCTTCTCCCTTCATGTCGTCGATTTTGTAGACGACTGGTCTCCGCACAATCAGTAGTTTGACGATAAAGATTTCGTCTGTCCAATTAGGAAGACACCCTTTCTTAAATGTTTAATTGATTCTCACTGGTTCACCCTTTTTAAACTTGGGTGCCTTCAAGCGTCCAGTGTCGCTGTGTAAATTGTTTCGCACTTGTCTTCCATTTTTTTTCGCGTTGACTTTTATGCTTTATTTTCATGCTGAGATGATATGCGTGGTTGTATCCACGCATCAGTTCAGACAAGACGTCTATGTATCGCCGAGTATTTTTCGCGGTAAAATATTTCCATTGCCTTTCCTTGATTGTAATTTTAGGATTAATTTGGACAGGCTGTCTTGTATATCATTTAGATAAATTCTCAAATATAAAGTTATTTCTAATAGTTTCATGAAAAATACCATTGGAAGGATTTCCTATGTTTAAGCAATTTTGCAGGAAGGACATATGTATTTTCAGTAAATGTGTTTTTTTCCGAGATGTACAGCATATTTAATATGCATTTCGTTGCCGAATGGCTACTCTTTACATAAAGAAAACGCCTTCTCCTCATCTTACATGGCAACAGGAAGAGTACTGGAGCAGTCTTTTGTCGAGTTACTGGAAATAATATAAGAATGAGAACATAAATTCCGTAATACTGGCTAAGTGATCTATCACAAAAATGAATTTATCAAATTCTTCTTTTAGATTTCCGTAGGATCAAACAAATTTTATGACCCAGACGTGCTCTTGGCTACAAAACCAAGCTTGTGTATCCTAGGATAAATGTTCAATAGTAATATCTCTTTGATGGTTTCATCACTGCCAAGAGTCTCTCGGTTCCTGTGTTAAGGTCATACCTGATATCGATTACAGGCTAATGTGTTGTCAGTATAATGATGTTATCTAATAATAGATATAAAACATTCTGATAACATTGATTTGATTCCAGGAACAGCTTCCAGATAAAATTGCTTCTGAATGTTCAGCTAAACAATTTGTGTCATTGTAAGAATCAAGTTAGGATAATCAATTTCAAATGTTCAGAAAGAATGCCATCACATATCTTGTCAGATATGGTGTAAAATTGGACCCCAATGAATATACGACACCGTGTTTTTGTTTGTTAAAACTTCGTGTTGGATCCTTAATGCAGCAGACTTAATATGAATCGTCACACTATGAGTGAACTTTTTTCCATTTCCCCATGTCATGGTACTGTTTTTCATGGTTGGCGATGAAAGTGACTGCCTATCTCCTAATGCTTCATATCCTTGATATGGAATTACAAGCGTCTGGTCCGTCATTCATAATTCAGCCGTCGTCACATTGAAGTAGCGGAATTACAGTCTACGTCTACCTCTATCTGTTTGTTATCACATTTGTGGATCTAACAAACCTATGATGGGCGCGATTTATTGGACTTATTGGCCGCAGAATGCTACAATTAGACAATTAGATATCTCTCTTCTTCCCAGTTGAGCCTTATATAGAGATCGTCGACGGTGAAGCATGTCATCCTACGGCGTTTCTTCTAATGTGTTTGAAATTACAAGCTGAAGAAATGGACAATTTTAATTACACATAGATGGATTAATCGGCGCTAATTTGTTTCTAAACTCATAGGTCTACATGAAGTTATTATGATCAAGATATTTTAATAGACAGAATCCGACATATAATACTGAAATCTCTCAGACTATTATCTGTCATAATATAACTTGTTCCCATATAAAACGTTTAAGTTTGTCGCCCTGTAACGTTTGTCACAGCTACATGAATTTGAGTTGCATAAATATAAAACTCCCAGAAGTTGTCGCTTTTAGCTACATCAATTCTTGTTTTACCACCGGCCTTATCCCGACTATTATTGACCTTCATTTGATGGCATTTACGTTGCCAGCATTATTTCATAATAAACGTCTAATTTATATTATTAAAAGAGCGGGTGTGGAGGCTAAGAATGTCCAGTGGCTAGGAGTGTCCGGCTCCTATCTTCTACACTTTTCTCCACATTGGGGACAAGTGTCCGTCCTTGATTGCAAGAGAAAAGGATATGAAAAGGGACAATAATCACCAAGACATTCTTATCCATCACACCGGCCTGAAATGTCCATGTGTATGTCTATATGTTTGTATGTCTGTCACAGATAGCGTCCGTTGACACCCTTGCCTTTGGTTAAGAACCACCGAAATTGGTACACATATACTACGAAACAAAAGTACACGATGGTACCATACAGGCGCCAGATTCGAAATTCAGTAGCTATCCAGCGTTCAAAGTGTTTCCCCCTATATTCTGAGGAAATAAATACGACTGACCATATGAAATCATTGGATAGTGTACATGTACATAGGTTGTACGTTGTATATACATATTAGCCAAATACAAACCATCAGATCCAACATTCAGTAGCTACCCGTTGTCCATAAATAATTCCTGTATCTATCTTCATGAATATCGTGTTTTCTATCAATACATCGCATAGCGGTACAGCGCACAATGTAAGTTATAGCCTACGTAGAAAAGCTCTTGATGGATACTTAGGCTACGTTACGAACTGCTGGCGAAGCCTTTTCTGGTTCCAGTTCTCACAGACAGTGTCCGTTGACACCCTTACAAGTGGTTTAGAGCTACCAAATTTGGTACACATGTTCTACGGGAGAATACATAAATGATGATACCGTTAGTTCTGCGATCCACCGTTAGGTGGTGAATAGGTAACTGCCATCTGAATAATCAAGTATTTTTGTCTCTCGTTGTCAAAACCTGATGATTCCTGACTCATACTTCAATAGGTAAATTGTGGTAATGTCATCCAATATTTCTACTGTTACTGAAATTTCCTTTCTGAATTCCTTACGGGAGATCATTTGCGTATCAGGGCTTTTAAAGGCTTTTGTTGTTATTTAATATTCTCCACTGTAAATAAATAAAGCAACATCCGTGTATGTCACTGTCTGCTTGATAACACACAAACCGCTACTATTAACTCTTTCCGTCCACGCAGTTTATAATTCATTGAACTCCTGCCAATTATCACATTTACAGTGACCGACATCGTAAACTAATTAATAAACTAGTGAAATGTGTTATTTCATCAATGATGATATTTCCACGGGTATTTACTATATTCTTGAAATCGTGATCATCGGATAATGCCAAATTATAGACCAATGTTGCAGTAATACATGTATGTCATTGTTGAGAGAAAATTTGTTTTGAATCGTTTAGTCCTTAATCAACAATAGAATTGGGCTGCATACTTAGCCGGTTATATTCTCACAATTCTTCGCACTTCGCATTGTAACTTGTCGGGAATGGTCTGTTTACTGGTTTTGGATGAATAAGGAGGATTCCTGGGTTAGTCTGGAAGACAGAGGGTAACTAATTCATTAAATATATTTAAATTTATGGTTGTTTCAATTTCAATTTAAGGTATTTGGTTGATTTCACTGGATATTGCATGTACCATATTCACACTTCACATTTGCTAGCATGTGCTAGTCCTTGTTAATAATGGGGTGATTTAAACCAACGCCACAAAGTACGATTGCAAAAACTGCTTCGGTATAGGACTTTATCACGCGTCTCTATTCCAGTTATCTCTAACTGATGATAAATATCATCGACTGATGGCTGAATTTAAGTGGAGTACGGCGTATCACGTTGGGCACACCAGTTCTCGTCTAAGTTTAGCAACGTTGAGCTCGGTCAATACTTAGATGGGTGACCGGGTGCTGTACTGGCTGGACTGATCAGTGTCCAGGATAATAGGAACTGTGAGCACTCTCGTGTTCTGTCACATGTAGGCGGCGTCGTGATATGACTGGAAAAATGTTGAAAACGACGTTAAATCCTACTCACTCACTCACTCACTATTACCTGAATTTAAGCGTTTCACGACGCAAAGGTTTGTAGCTTACATGGACGTCTAATTCTGTTTTTTTCCGAGGATAGGAACGGACACCATTTCAATTTCAGCCAAAGTCGCAAGTGCTACATAGTGTCTAAATGAACAGGGACAACCTGAGCGTGATCGAGATTATTATGTTATTAACTTGTTATAGGTGCGAGGCCTGCCGTATACGGCTGACCGAGGACCTATAACCAGGCCAATATGAAAACACTTGGTTAATGACATTTTTATTAATTAACTCACCTACACATTTTTTTCATCGATTATAATACATGCATCAAGGAATATTTTAGTACAGCAACTCCCCCCAAATCGGAATATGTATTTCTTCCTTCACAATAGGCCTATTTCCTACGATTATTATTTTGTGCTTTTTGGAGTGCCATTATCGTCGGAAAGTCGATCTACAGTAGTCTACATTAACGCTATATCGGAAACGACGGCGACAATCGGGACGGTGAATAGGCCGATCATCTTTAACCTGGGCGGGGGTCTTCAACGTATGAAACGGAGTCAAAAAGATACAAGCAGATGAAATACTAATTTTATTTGATAAGAACGGTGCAGCAAAATAAAACCCCAAACCTGGCGCAAATTTGGTCCAAATCCAGTCCCAATTTGAGGATCGAAGACGTATCATGCTATGGAGACCCTAGTTTTCAACATCATTTTACAGGTGTTTCGTCTGCATAATTTCTATCGGTTCTATCCATACGTGAAACTCTTCTAGCTGCAAGTCTGACATCTTCTGTCTTAAAATATCACTGTAGTCATCGCTTCGTTCATCAGTGCACTGCTGTAAGTGTTGGCTCGCTGTTTTTTCGTTTGCTTGTGCTTAGCACGTCGATGTCGCATCACTATAGTCTACTTCAGCATGACTCACCTCACTTGAGTTCAAGGTTTGTGTATCGGCATCAAATATTATCACAGAAGCCATTGAATATCCTTTCAAAGTCAGAGAAATCAGTGACATCATTCGAAGAAGATCGCGAATCGAGGATTGATCATCCTCAGCGTCGCCATGTTGAAAGTCATATTGGCCCAGCCCGTATTGACCCTGTTTTCCCGTATTGGACCTGCTTTTCCGTATTGGCCCGCTTTCCTCATATTGGCCCGGTTTGGGGTCATATCAAGCAGGCCGATTTCTTTGTATTGGATTCATATCATTAATAGTTGATTAATAAATATCAGTATTGTCCACCGGTCAATCAAAACAGATCCACACAATCAAACTGTCCTCTGAATGCCATAAAGGTAATTGTATTGTTTCGAATGTCCACTATACCGTCTAGAAGCTGACATACACTTATGGACTGTCGGATAATCGGGATCAGTATAAGTGCCTGGTGTGGAATGAGGAGAGTATTTGACTGTCTCCTTCAACAGCGGGATTCTCCAGCAGTAGGCCTGTAAATCATCACAATGGCAGCTTGGTTGGTTTGGCTGATGAAATCCGGCATGGAAACTTCACCATAAAGGGATTACACAAAGGAAAGAAATATGTCCTATGAGTGAACCCAGATTAAGTCATTTTTATGTAGGTAGTCAAAGTAAATTGAAATCCTTTGAACCGAGACACTTAGATGAAAGAAATCGAACATGTATATCCATGTATCTCGTCCCTATCCTCCTTTTGACACGAGAGCTTAGAAAATCGCTCCCTTGTTCAATATCATTGTTTCCAGCCAACGACATACTTCATCCATCTCAAAGCAACACATGCTTTGTCGAAAAAGCGAAAAAAAAAAGGATGACTAGATTAACGACAACATGTGTGTATATTCGCCTACACGAAGAGGCTTATTAACCTGCTTGTGTATCAACCATTTGTACACGCCAGTATTGAAGTTTATCTCTACTACTATCTCTGCTTCAATATGCACAATACTTCACCGATCTGGTAGCTATACAGACGTGGACTCTTTTTATATTTTATATAAATAACTAAACACAAATACAAAGACATACTATCATGTCCTCCCACAAGTTATGTACAGTTGCTATAGCTACCTGTATCGTTTGAATCGCATGAAGTAATATTTGACTTTGATGTTGTCATTTCTTGTCCTGACAAGTGTGAAGGTTTTACGCAGGCAAACTGTGAGAACGATACAAAAATCCCAACAGATTCTCCGCATACTAGTATGTCCGTCAACCAAAGGGCATAGTGGAGCAACATTTGGCAGTTGTCTGAATATTCATAAAATCCACCGTTATCTCTACTCCGCTCTAACCTCTGTCTGATTTCGCGCTCATTTAGAGTTTAACGTCGCGTTCAGCAATATTTCAGCTATATAGCGACGATCAAACAAAATTCTAAGTATTCCAACAAAAACAAGTTTGTAACTCAGCAATCCAGAACGAATCAATACAACACACCAAAGATATGTACATACGTTATCTTCTTTATACAAGAAACGGATTTCTCTCAAATAACCTAAAAGATCTTCTAAAGTAGCTGCCTGATAAAAAGAATCTCTTACGATCTTAAAATCTATACAGTCGATCAGAATATGTTTCACTGTGAGATCTTCGTGACATGGAAAACACCTTGGGGCTGGTTCCTTTTCCAGTAAATGTTCGCGAGTTAATCGTGTATGGCCGATTCTACATCGCCTGATCGAAACGTTTCCGGCTGCTCAGATGAGTTTATGCTACAGTTTTTTTAAACTCGTGAAGTTTGTTATTATCCACGTGTTGGGAACGTGGTACCTCATACAATGTTGCAATAAGATATATAGGAATAAAACAAGGAATAAAAGATTTGAATATTTTTCTGTATCTTCTTAAAACTCGTTTGTATTGAGATTGTTCATGTAGAAATATTGAATGACGTCGTCGAAATGCCCCTAGCACTCGTATGAGTATATTCTTTAATGGACGACAGCAGAATTATGAATGACGGACTAGACGCTTGTATATGGGATTTCAACAGGATCAACCTAATTATCTAGGGCTGCCTTAGCCATTTCATCAGCTTCAGTATATCTAATGAAACCTAAGGTCATATAATTTTAGAAGGTTCAAAATGGTGGGATGAGGTTGGAACCATGCAACAAACCGTTCCACTTTTAATCGCTTGAAGCCATGACAGTGAATTTGAGAATATGACATATTTTCCTCCTATAGTAAACCCTGACAATAGAGCTTTGGCTTCGGCAGTGAAAATTAAACTTTTATTTGGAAGTCGAGTTTTAGTTTTGGAACTAAAGATAGTGGCACACGCTACTCTCTCAACATCTTTAGAACCATCTGTATAAATAGCTTGATGCGATCTGTATTTTTCTCTCAATAGATCAAATTCTTGTGTATACACGAGATAGCTCGTGTCTGCTTTTTATATTTCGTCAGTGCTCTGGCTAACTGCCATAGTGAAACTGGTAAGAACTTGTTAGGTAAAATTTGACAAAGCTTAATACCGGCTGCTACAATGTGTGGTTTCATACGAATTGCAAGAAGTGGAATAATGGAGGGTTCCTTTAAATACAAATCCACGTATTGAGGGTTGAACACATAGTTGTATGTAGGATTTGAGAAATTAGATGGCGATTTAGTGATATATTGCAGTGCTAATTTAGTTCTTCGAAGTTCTAAAGGAGATTCTCCTGCTTCGACATAAAAGCTTTCTTTAGGTGATGTTCTGAATGCTCAGAGGCAAAGTCTTAGTCCTTGATAGAGAATATGATCTAGCTTTGTTTTTCAAGTTTGGCTTGCTTGCACCGCTGTAAACAACAGATCCATAATCAAGCAACACTGTTTCGGCCATTTGACCGATATTTATTCTATCATGATTATTTATCGGTTGAGCCAAGAACGAGGAACAAAACAAGTAATAAAACTGATATTGATTGATTTGATTGATTGATTGATTGTTTATTCTCCATTTCATTGATGTATATACGAACATAATATCTAATACAGCTGTAAAAATGACGGAAATAAAACCCCAGGGGGCTTGTTCTATCCCAAACTGATAATATTTCAAGTAAGTAAACGACTGGCTACAGCAGTGTAAGAAAAGATACATGCAAGTGTCCAGCTTCTGCTGTAATTATTTACTATATGTATATGGCGAATATATGATCGAGATCACGGTGCTGTACAAATAGTGAAATTCTGTCAATTTGGCAATCCTAAGAGCTCGATGGAGCAGATGATAAACAATACAGTTATGTACAAAAGAGGGTTGTCTCTTCACTAAATCAAAAATAGGTTATATATATTGTGTATTTACAGCTTCAAATAATACAAGTGTATAGATAAAGATGTAAAAAAAATATGGCGATCATCAATAGTTTAGGACTAGCGTTTAACAAGGTAGGTCTTTAAACGAGATTTGAAAAGTGAATAAGATGTGGAGGCTTTTATGTCAGTGGGCAATGAGTTCCACACTCGCGAAGCTTTCGTTTTTGTAGAATAATATGATATATTTGAAATCGCTCGGATTCTGTAGAGATTAAGGTGGGATTGTCGGGTGGGGTAGCAGTGAACTTCCGATAGTTTTGTAAAATAGCTTATAAATATGGTCGGTAGAGAAAATGGTGTGTGTGAAGATTTGTGGGTAAATAACAATACCAGGTGGTCATTGATTTGATGAAATGGTAGGATGTTTAATTGCTAAAGTAATGGACAGGTATGAGCGTATTTGTTACTGGGAGTTATTAAGCGAATAAGTCTTTTGGGGGCACGACTAGAGGCCTGAGGTGTGTTGGGAACGTGGTACCCCATAAAATGTTGCAATAAGATATATAGGAATAAAACAAGGAATAAAAGATTTGAATATTTTTCTGTATCTTCTTAAAACTCGTTTGTATTGAGATTGTTCATGTAGAAATATCGAATAACGTCGTCGAAATGCCCCTAACACTCGTATGAGTGGAAATAAATATACGACTCGAAGACCCGTGGTGATATAATAGCCATGTGGACATATCAGATGGAGATAGATGAGCTGGGCTCGTTTGAAGTGACGTTTAAAGTAAAAATGCAGGCTATAATGATCGTGAAATGATTTTCTTATTGAGAACGCCAGTATGATCTCCATCTTGTTAACACAAAAACGCTCATGACAGAAAGATAAATTTGTCGATGAAGTTGCAGCTTTTTCAATGACAACATTAGGCACCTTATTTACATATAATGGTCATACACTCTCAGCCCAAAAGCAAGACGACTATTTCAAAACAATTAATCTAAAGGAGGAAATACTGAAGTGCCAATTTACTTTTCTGTGAGATATGGACTCGTAGTTTAACAATTGCCGTTAGATCTGCGAAAAGAAAAGGCTATTGAACTAGGAGTTAATGACCGCCTTAGTATATATTATTGTGTGATAATCTTTCGATGTTTAGTTTCAGACCGTTAATAAATTTTTGATGAGGTCAAAAACTACACACCGAAAAATTATTACACGATAATATTCGAAGGTCATTCACTTCATTCTAACATGCACAGTGATAAATATTTCCGGAATGGCAAATTTTCTGCAAACATCCCGTGTTGATGGGAGAATTTCATGACTGATTTGCAGGCCATGCTCGCGCGTGCTGTCCGTTAACGAGATGCAACTGTGTGAACTCCGCCCACTGCGCAGTGAGTGAACCAATCATCGCTCAGCTTTGTCACAAACATGAGACGTCATCAGTTCGGCATGCGAATAAATTAGATCACAACAAACAAATGAAGATTATCGTGTGATAATCTCTGTATGTTTTGAGGTCTGGATCAATCACCACACGGCTATAAGGGAGCATGTCAAAATTTTGACCGTTCTATTTGCATTTCCGCGTGAAAAACAGATCGTGTACGCAGCCCAACTCCCTCATCGTTGGACCGGCACCACGTAGTACCGCGGTCGAAAGGAAGTTTTGGAACCGTCCAAATGGACCGATCCAAAAGGACCGGGCCAGTGTGACGTTTCGACCGCGCCGATAACAAAATCTGGCTGCAGCAAGTCCCAATCGAACCGGTCAAGCGTGAAAAATGGACCGCGTTCCACGGTGCACATTTTGACATCCTCCCATGGTGGAGCATGTTAGAATTTCGAATTATAGGCGTTCTACAGATTCAAAAGGACATTTAAATTTTGAGAGGTACATGGCGTTTATTTCGCGAATATATAAATCAGGCGAAGTATCGTTCTTCATTATGCAAAGAAGGTTTCATGATGTCATGGGTTGAATTTTAGATAATAGGAAATATGCTTTTTCGACATATCGCTTGAATCAAAATGATTTTTTCGAAATTTCATCATAATTTCAGTCATAATCATAATGAGCCAGATGGTTTCTATTAGATCCCGAGAAAACTAAATCGGGTACAGACTTATACGTTTTATACATAGCTTGTCAGATGATGGACTATCGACGACGACTGGGCCGTGATGATGTCTACAGCTACATTTACTCTTCAATGGGTAAACAGTCAAGTTTATGAGAGTTCCATGTCAGCAAGATATTGAAGTCAATATGGAATTTGAATATGGAAAAAATTCAGATGATCCTCGGCTGCATTCGGAATGTCCGTAGCATTACAGATGAAAAAGATGGAGGCACTTACCCAAATGTTAACTGAAGCAATAGTATTCATACGGAACACTATTTATTCTGATATCACTTTGTAATACTCGTACGGATTCATATATTGGCGTGTGGCCAATGGTTTCGCATGAAATGACCAGAAAATTGCTTACTACATTCACGAGTGAAGGTGAATGTCAAAAGTTCCTCTTGAGATGAAAAAACAGAAATAAACAGGATTCCAAACATCTTGATCCTTGAACTCACTTTACAATCATTTACCTTCAGATCAATCGAAATCCTTCATGGGTTCATACGTTTACCAGTGTGCGCAGCTGGCCTTAGTCTTTATATCAAAAGATGCTAGATGAATGATTTCAAGTTGTATACAACCGCCGTTATGGCATACATATGGACTTCAAAATCAACTACATTGTGTTTCGGGTGGTAGAGGAGTTATAAAAGTAAATATATTCTTCTATCCAAAGACAAATTGTTGGTTCAACAGATAGATTTGAAACCGCTAAAAATCGCAATATCTTTGAATTGGCCCAAAAACTGCAAACGTTACAATGCGCAGATAGATTGGTTAACAGTTAACTTAAAATGATGTACTCTCAGTTTGACCCACCATACGTTAGTAACATTCGCTGCAATATCAGACAATTTCGACAGACAAAATGTATTGATCAATTAGATCGATATGCAAGAGATGAGAAAAACTGACTCGGAAGCTGTGTGACAGATCAGCTCAAACAAATAATTAATCTGATCTTAATAGATGAGCATAGAGGACGTCCGATGGACTAAACGCCTCAACATGGAGTAAACCTGGTAAATGCAAAAATACCCCCCCAAAAAGCTATAATGGCCGACGTCGTACGGCTTAAATTTCCCACCAAAACAATACACCTAAACATATTTGTCGAATGACATGTAAAGAGAGCGAGCCTCCGGGACTAACAGCTAGTTCACCAGCAGAATCCTACCATATACAGGTAATAAATTAGAGCTGTATGCAAGAGGTGGGAAAACTGGCGACTAAAAATCAACCATGTGACTCTACAAGAAAGCTTTCCTCGGCATCTCTCATTCCGACCCGAAAATTCTTTGACCGTTGGCCTGAATTTGATCCGAACTGATACGAACATTGCTATTTGCTTATCTCACATCAGTGGGCCAAGTCGCTCATAAGGAACTGCCTTGTCTTTGAGATAAATGGGGTACCGAAACAGCCTAATCCCAATTATGTCAAGACAACTAATTCTAAACGAATAAATCACGAGAAAAACTCGGAATGTAAATTCAATTTGTTTCTGGACTACGAGGGTAAGGGGTTAATGTGTTCTGCGCTATAGCACTTCTCGGTCTCGTTTGGCATTGTGAGAGATAATAAGTTATTATGGGTATTAAATCTTGATTAATAAAATGTATTAATAAAGTTTAGCAGGTCATAATTATATTGACTTGGATTTCGTGATGTATCAGAAAACGTGCTGAACTATTTTATTGAAAGACTGCCATTAAGAACAATCACATAAGCCACCAGCCACACTGATGTTTAACGGATGGGCCACCCTCGTTATAATGACTGGACAAATGCTTAATTAATCATTTTCATACCAAACTCTCGCATCGCCACAGGATGAGGCCGTCGCTTAGGTGCAGATCTAGCCGATATCATGGCCATCTTGTAATGTGATAGACGACCTTAGAGCTCATGAATATACACAAGTAGATAAATAAACAAATTGCTTATGGATAACAACTTCTAGTTTATTCAGGACGACGTTTCGATACAGGTACTAGTATCGTTCTCAAGTCATTGACTTTGACTTGAGAACGATACTAGTACCTGTATCGAAACGTCGTCCTGAATAAACTAGAAGTTGTTATCCATAAGCAATTTGTTTATTTATCTACTTCCCAACTTCTAAATGCCACTTAAGGAAACTATACACAAGTAGTTGACAATAAGGCGAGTACGATGTGGAATCGTTTGGAGATTTTCAAATACTAACCTCAGACATATTTCCTGACCTGGGGTTGTTCAAAAATATGTTTAATTCAAAGTGAAGCCTTTATTAATAGTGTCTTCTTTTCAAGAAGTCATCGTTAATAAATAAGACGATTTCATTGGTCGAACAATAGTTATGGCTAATTCAATCGATTCGAACCGACATTCCTTGATCCATGTTTGTTCATCAAGGCAGCATGTGTACAATGGAACATTAATCCGTACATGACATGCGCAATCTGACGCGAGCATACCATGGCAACAGAAAAAGGAATTCTAAAGATACCAGGCAAGATGCTTTTAAAGTGAGTTTGTGAGAGAACTTAGTTATTTTCGATTATGTGTTCGATGGAAATACGTGCAGCCGACTCGGAATAGAATAAAAACATTTGTTATAATATAATTTATTGTTTATATCTGCCCACAACTGAGAGCATAGTATATAGTGTATCAAATTGTTACAAAATCCACTGACATTGTTCGATCTATATATGGTAACAGAGGACAGTATGCACAACACTTATACACACAAGGTCTCAGATGAATAAATAGCTAGGCAGATAAATACCTTATTTGATTATATGACCTTATCGCTTTCTCAAACATATCCGTGAGTCATAACTGCTCATGTGTGTTGTTTACACATAAATTGCCATTTAACAGTTCGGCAGGTTTACTAGTGTATCGCGTCGACCAAGTCAATATAAAGTAATCTATCATTGTGTGGAACTGATGTCTTTGGCAAATCAAGACCCAATATAACCAATTAATCTCTCACTACGGATGATATATGTACGATATGAACACTGTACTAGTATATTTGGGAAAAGTTTCATGCTCTGATTAGATCACGCTTAATAAATACTTATTATAATGCTGCTGTTAGGTGCTTCTTGGTCGGCGAATTACCGCAATAATTTTGCAGTCCGGAGTGATAAAATAAAGCAGTTAATTTGTCCACATATTGGCACATCATTATACCCAAATTAGGTACATCATTATCGGTTTGCCAAATTCGTCAGTTGAGTTTGACTATATCGACATTAAAACATCTTTATATCTCCTACAGCTTCTGCTGTTCCATTGTTCACATAGAAATTGCCATTTAACATTTCTGCACGTTTCCTGGTTCATCACGCCATCCAAGTCAATATAAAGCTAGCTAGCTTTAAACAATCAAGCTTCGATAACCGATTTGTGTCTCACAATGACAGACAAGTGTTATAACAGAGAACATATTAACCAATTGCCCTCATATCCCAGACAGAAATGAAAAGTACATCCTGATTTACCGTCCTCCTGGTTCAGTTGAAGGAGTTGATATGCGATGTTTGGAATGAGGTCGTGTCAGCACTGTATTTATCTGAGAGGCAGAGGAATTGAGCGTGTTGATCTATTGGTGCAGGATGAGAAAATACCAATCATTGTAAGCGTCTTAATAAGCATTTGATCAAGAGAGTGATAATATCCCCATGTCTATGGAATACATACATTTGATCGACTATTTGCTTAATATCGACAAGCTCCGTGTATTGGATCAGAAGATATCTGATACAGAAAATGGGCATTTGCTGTGTGGTCATGACAGAGCTTGTTTAATTCTGTATTGCATATTGGACAGCTTGCAGTTTTCGAAAATAATGCATCGCATAGGAAATGAATTTATTTTTGAACGTCATGCTTGAATCTTTGCTTGTACAATAGAATGGAGAACATCAAAACAGCGAGAGAACCAATAGCATGCGTCATACCCGACATTCAATATTCAGTCGTCGTCCGCCAAAGAATTTTCGCGGCGACATTCAATGTTCAGCCGTCGTCTGCCAAAGAATTTCCGCGGCAATAAACGAAAGACCTATTTTGTATGACAGTAGCAACACTAAAAAATCAGATCAATCGAAATCTTTCAGGGGTTCATACGTTTGCCAGTGTGTGCAGCTGGCATTCGTCTTTATATCAAAAGATGCTAGATGAATGATTTCAAGTTGTATACAACCGCCGTTATGGCATACATATTGACTTCAAAATCAACTACATTGTGTTTCGGGTGGTAGAGGAGTTATAAAAGTAAATATATTCTTCTATCCAAAATGTTGGTTCAATAGATAGGTTTGAAACCGTAAAAAAAAAATTAACGCAATTATTAGCATTGGCCCAAAAACTGCAAACGTTACAATGCCCAGATAGATTGGTTAACAGTTAACTTAAAATGATGTACTCTCAGTTTGATCCACCATACGTTAGTAACACTCGCTGCAATATCAGACAATTTCGACAGAAAAATGTATTGATCAATTGGAGCGATATGCAAGAGATGAGAAAAACTGACGACATCTGGCGACTAAAAAGCAACCATATGACTCTCGTGAGAGCTTTCCTAGGCACCTCATATTCAAACCCGAAAATACGGTGGATTCTCGGACGTAGCCTTAGTATCTAGGCCGCGCGTTTATTGCATCTGTTCATATGAAGTATCCACACGGCCCCTAGCACCGGCTTAGAGCGGAATTAGATACGCTAGCTAGGAAGCTGTGATGACAGATCAGCTCAAACAAATAACTCATCTGATCTTAATAGATCAGCATAGAGAACGTCCGATGGAGTAAACGCCTCAACATGGGGTAAACCTGGTAAATGCAAAAATACCCAGAAAAAAACCCTGTAATGCCCGACGTCGTACGGCTTAAATTTCCTACCAAAACAATAAACCTAAATAAATTTGTCGAATGACATGTAAAAAGGGCGAGCGTCCGGGACTAACAGCTAGTCCACCAGCGGAATCCTACCATATACAGGTAATAAATTGGAGCTGTATGCAAGAGGTGGGAAAACTGGCGACTAAAAATCAACCTTATGTCTCTACAGGAAAGTTTTCCTCGGCATTTCACATTCAGACCCGAAAATACGTTGGATTCTCGAACGGATTCTCGAACGTAGCCTTAGTATCTCAGCCGCGCTTTTATCGCAGATGTTCATGTGGAGATTATGAAGTATCCTCACGGTCTCTAACACCGGCTCAAGCGGAATTAGATAAGCTAGCGCGGGAGCTGTGATGACAGGTCAGCTCAAACAAATAACTCACCTGACCTTATGAATGATCACTCATTCGGGGGAATTCTTTGACCGTTGGCCTGAATTTGATCCGAACTGATACGAACATTGCTTTTTGCTTATCTCACATCAGTGGGCCAAGCCGCTCATAAGGAACTGCCTTGTCTTTGAGATAAATGGGGTGCCGAAACAGCCTAATCCCAATTATGTCAAGGCAACTAATTCTAAACGAATAAATCACGAGAACAACTCGGAATGTAAATTCAATTTGTTTCTGGACTACGAGGGTAAGGGGTTAATGTGTTCTGCGCTATAGCACTTCTCGGTCTCGTTTGTCATTGTGAGAGACAATATGTTATTATGGGTAATAAATCTTGATTAATAAAATGTATTAATAAAGTTTAGCCGGTCATAATTATATTGACTTGGATGTCGTGATGTACCAGAAAACGTGCTGAACTATTTTATAAGCCACCAGCTACAATGATGTTTAACGGATGGGCCAGCCACCCTCGTTATAATGACTGGACAAATGCTTAATTAATCATTTTCATACCAAACTCTCGCATCGCCACAGCCGATACCATGGCCATCTTGTAATGTGATAGACGACCTTAGAGCTCATGAATATAAACATCCAGTTGACAATATCTATAAGGCGAGTACGATGTGGAATCGTTTGGTGATTTTCAAATACTAACCTCAGATCCAACATTCAGTAGCCATTCGTCGTTCATGTCAAGAATTCATTGTGTTTACCATTTGGTTGTATCTGTTCATACCAACATACCTATTATTTGCTTTTATTGTTACCCAGTCATTCGCCCAATTGTTTGTGGGCATTATTTCTGAGACGACAAAGGATGGCTTCCCATTTTCTCTCGGCTTGGATGCACGCATTTCCGTTCACTACAGGGTCGATATTCTTAATTTGCACTCGTAAATTTGATATTCAGAAATCCGCTCCTGTTACCTGCCTCTTCTGTCTTCGAGAAATTGTTGCGTCCTCCAACGACCTCAAGATGAGGGGTTGAAAATTTAAGTGTATATCAGTTGTATCCTCTCCGGAAATCACTTTTATTGTGTTTTTATATCAGTAAGTTCTTCCAGAGACTTTGTTCGTTCAAGACCAAATTGAAGCCTTGCAAAAAAGCAATATTATCGGAATTATCCATTGCAAGAGGTCAAAATTGATCGATGATGTTAAAAGAGTTTCATTGTCGTTGAAGACAATGAAATCTATTTGCTAATTAGTAGGGAATTAATATTCAATCCTTTTGACTGGTCTACTTTATGAAAGCGAAAAGCTGATGAGAACTTACAGCCATTGATATTTGCTTATCTCACACCAATCCACCAACATCGCGGATCACGCCAATAGCCGAGTATGCATTTGAATTGTAACACTTGTAGGACAGGCAAACTGGTTATTGGATTTTGATTGCAAAAAGATAGCTCTTTAATTCATACTTAGTTGGCATTTTATTGAATTGAACGACCCGATTCTCTAGGAAACGTGCCGAACTTGTCATGGCGATATCAGTGTAAACAGTGATACAAGGGGAAAAATGTTATTCATATCGACATTGTCAAAGTCAAACTGACGAGCGTGTCAATCTCACATTGATGCGGCGATGATGAGAATATTGTTCAATTACTTAATGTATAAAAAAAATATGGTCATACAAAATGTGATGCGTCTTTCTATGTGACTATTGTACCGTATTTCTGTAGCAAAAGTGGCACTGTTCATTTGGATCGATAACCAAACGTAATAAATTTCGAGATTGGCAATGGTAGCAAAAATCGGAGAGTTGTCGAAAAAGGAATAACAATATAGTTTGACAAATTTTCCCGAGGCACGATTCTTCCACATCAAAAGCATTTTCGTGCTTAAAACAGCTGACATATTTCCTGACCTGGGGTTGTTAAAAAATATGTTCAATTCAAACATGTGTCAAAGTGAAGCCTTTATTAACAGTGTCTTCTATCCAAGATGTCATCGTTAATAAATAAGACCATTTCATTGATCGAACAATACAGTTATGGCTAATTCAATCGATTCGAACCGACATTCCTTGATCCATGTTTGTTCATCAAGGCAGCATTGTACAATGTAACATTAATCCGTACATGACATACGCAATCTGACGCGAGCATACCATGACAACAGAAAAAGGAATTCTAAAGATACCAGGCAAGATGCTTTTAAAGTGCGTTTGTGAGAGAACTTAGTTATTTTCGATTCTGTGTTCGATGGAAATACGTGCAGCCGACTCGGAATAGAATAAAAGCATTTGTTATAATATAATTTATCGTTTATATCCGCCCACAACTGAGAGTATAGTAAATAGTGTATTAAATGGTTACAAAATCCACTGACATTGTTCGATCTATATATGGTAACAGAGGACAGTATGCACAACACTTATACGCACGAGGTCTCAGATGGATAAATAGCTAGGCAGATATTATTGCCTTATTTGATTATATGACCTTATCGCTTTCCCAAACATATCCGTGAATCATAACTGCTCATGTGTGTTATTTACACATAAATTGCCATTTAACAGTTCGGCAGGTTTACTAGTGTATCGCGTCGACCAAGTCAATATAAAGTAATCTATCATTGTGTGGAACTGATGTCTTTGACAAATCAAGACCCAATATAACCAATTAGTCTCTCACTACGGATGATATATGTACGATATAAATACTGTACTAGTATATTTGGGAAAAGTTTCATACTCTGACTAGATCACACTTAATAAGTACTTATTATAATGTTGCTGTTAGGTGCTTCTTGGTCGGCGAGTCACCGCAATAATTTTGCCGTTCGGACTGATAACAGAAAGCAGTTAATTTACTCACATATTGGCACATCATTATACCCAAATTAGGTACATCATTATCGGTTTGCCAAATTCGTCGGTTGAGTTTGACTATATCGACATTAAAACATCGTTATATCTCCTACAGCTCCTGCTGTTCCATTGTTCACATAGAAATTGCCATTTAACATTTCGGCACGTTTCCTGGTTCATCACGCCATCCAAGTCAATATAAAGCTAGCTAGCTTTGATATCTTAAACAATCAAGTTTCGATAACCGATTTGTGTCTCACAATGACAGACAAGTGCTATAACAGAGAACATATTAACCACTTGCCCTCACATCCCAGACATAAATGAAAAGTACACCCTGATTTACCGTCCTCCTGGTTTAGTTGAAGGAGTTGATATGCGATGTTTGGAATGAGGTCGTGTCAGCAGTGTATTTATTTGAGAGGCAGAGGAATTGAGCGTGTTGATCTATTGGTGCAGGATGAGAAAAAACCAATCATTGTAAGCGTCTTAATAAGCATTTGATCAAGAGAGTGATAATATCCCCATGTCTATGGAATACACACATTTGATCAACTATTTGCTTAATATCGACAAGCTCCGTGTATTGGATCATGGTTGAGAAGATATCTGATACAGAAAATGGGCATTTGCTGTGTGGTCATGACAGAGCTTGTTTAATTCTGTATTGCATATTGGACAGCTTGCAATTTTCGAAAATAATGCATCGCATAGGAAATGAATTTATTTTTGAACGTCATGCTTGAACCTTTGCTTGTACAATAGAATGGAGAACATCAAAACAGCGAGAGAACCAATAGCATGCGTCATACCCGACATTCAATATTCAGCCGTCGTCCGCCAAAGAATTTCCACGACAACATTCAATATTCAGCCGTCGTCTGCCAAAGAATTTCCGTGACAACATTCAATATTCAGCCGTCGTCTGCCAAAGAATTTCCGCGACAACATTCAATATTCAGTCGTCGTCCGCCAAAGAATTTCTGCGGCAACATTCAATATTCAGCCGTCGTCCGCCAAAGAATTTTCGCGACAACATTCAATATTCAGCCGTCGTCTGCCAAAGAATTTTCGCGACAACATTCAATATTCAGTCGTCGTCCGCCAAAGAATTTCCGCGGCAACATTCAATATTCAGTCGTCGTCCGCCAAAGAATTTCCGCGGCAATAAACGAAAGACCTATTTCGTATGACAGTGGCAACACTAAAAAATCACTCAATTTCATGCGGTATGAAAAGGACAAAGTCATATAACGAAGACTGAATGGATTACTATACATTTTTAAATGAGATCAAGCATAAACATTGTGATTTGTAATATTTAAAATGCGTTCCGCTAAGTCCGAACTCCTCGCCCACCACCCCCAAAAAGCGCAGCAGTTTTTTCTTAACTGAAGAAAACTGAGTTGTGTCTGCCACTAAGAAAGAGAATATAGTAAACAATAATAGACATCCCTCGTAGTTTCATAAGTCGGTGTTGATGTTTGGTTTATTGTATTAACACAAAATGCCAGTATGCATAACTCTTTACCAAACCCCTGCATAAAAAGACTTATTTCTGCATAGAATTCGTGAACAGACTGGAGCTACACAGATGAACACTGTGAAGGCCCAAATACCCCGTTAACTGAATGTTTCCCGTTGACAGCTTTCACTATTTCGACAAAAAAAGTTTATTAAACCTTGGATAACCTATGGAACCTTGAACTCTGTAAATGAAAAAGGCTTTAGGGACTAAACCTCATTACTCAGGATGGCACCATTCGCAAGCAATATAGGATTACAGAAACAAATTAGATCATACTATTCGAATTTCTAGAAAAAATATTCTCAACAAAAATTTTATGAAAGTAACCTGGACATTTAAATAGAGGAACATGGAAGGTGTTAAACCAACATTTGATTAAATACAAATTCAAGCAAACCCCCGAGTGATTTAATAGAAATAAATAACAGACAACCAAACTATAGCTAACAAATTTAATGAATATTTTAGCACAGTTGCCTTGAATCTCGACCGTTAAATTTCAACATCATGGTCAAATTTCAATGAATATCTCGGTAACCCGGTTCCAAATAATTTTGAATTTGCACGTGTAACCCAGGATGAGGTAAAACAAAAAATACTAAGTCTAAAATCTACATCACGTGGTTTGGATGACATACGTATGTGTGTAATTAGATTAGTCTCTGATCATATTTCCTTCCCATTATGTTCTGCATCATTTACATCAGGGATAATACTTAAAGTGATCGTAAACCCTCAAGTAAAGTTTCCCTCAAATGAAAAACCATTGCAAACATGCAGTGTGTGAAAATATTTATTGTAATTTTTTACGATTTTATGACACAGAGTAAACTGCAAATAAAGCATGGTATTCTATGGTGGTCTGTTGCACTCATATTTAGGTCCAGTGACGTCACACTGCCTTCATACATATATTTCAAACTGTGTATGCACTTTCCAATGCTTGATTCAAGCTTGAAGTGTGTATACTTTGAGTTTCAACACAGACTTACTGTTCCAATGTGCATGTTTCACCAAAATCTGGGAGATGGTAGTTCATAAGAGTCAAGTCAATTTGAATCTTGCATTTAATTTCCCAGATTTTAAAACGAGCAAAAGTAACTCCTATATTCAAATCTGGTGACTATAGACCAATACCTGTCATACCGTGTTTCAGCAAAATACTTGAGAAACTTGCTGTCATTAAAATAACGGACTTTTTAGATGCAAATGATCTTCCGAAACCAATACGGTTATAGAGCCAATCATTCGATTTCTCTGGCAGCATTCTCCTTATATGGCACACGGATCTCTGTCAAATAATCTAAATGCTACAGTATTGTTTCTTTTCTTGGTCTATCCAAAGCATTTGACACGTTCAACCACAATATGGTCTGTCAGATACTTGGGTTTAGCTATTTATCGGATCGGTCACAAACTGTAGTTCACAACGGCACTTTATCTGAGCCAATGCCTGTAGCGTATGGTGTTCCCCAAGGATGGATATTAGGACCCGTTCTTTTTCTTCTCTATATTAAGGACACAAACAATGCAACAGACGTATTGAAAACAATTTGTTCGCTTATAACACCAGCCTTGTATTTTTATCCAAAGATCTATCTGATTATATTACTACCATGTGACAGGAACTTCAAAAGCTACACACCTAGTTTTACTGCAATCGATTGTCCTTGAATATAAGTAAAACAAAGTACATATTAATAAAATCCAACGTACACAGAACAACACTTACCTCACTCCAGTTCTATTTGCGATACAGAAATAGAGCGTTTTCACCAGAACAAATTCTTATGTATATATCTCAATGATCAGCTGGAAATCTCATATTAATTACATATCCAATAAGATATCGCGGAACATAGGGATCATCAACCATATTAAAAACGTGATAAACAAAGAACTCTATTTATTCTTTATTAATCAATTATACGCCCTTATTTGTCGTATTACAATGTGCTATTGGCCAACACACTCGCTACCCAGTTAAGTTCCTTATTTTTGCTACAAAACGTACCATAAGAGTGATTACGCGACCATATGTTACCATTATTCACATAATTTAGCAATTTTGCAGGTAAGTAAGATGAACTTGTATCCCTGTCTATTAATGGTCCATAAATGTGTCCATCATCTAGACTCACTACCGTTAGATTTTCAGACATATTTCCCAACACAATCTGATGTATATCAATACAACACTAGGGAACAGCTTTTCAATCTATATATCGCTCATATTTCTCATTTTATTCTCTCAAAATTGAAGGACATCGGGAGTGGAACAAGTTGCTTCCATCCATTAAAAGTATCAACTCTATCTCATTATTTCAATCAAACATAAAACAGCACCTCATTGGAAACTGACATGTTTCACAGTTATTGCATGGATATTTATATACGTATGCTATATTGCTCTCTTGTATGATTCATCAAGCGTCGATGCTCAATATATCAATGTTTTTTTATTTTAGTTTTTTTGAAAGAACAATCCCCTTGGGGTTTTATTCCCGCCAAATTATATAATCGACAAAATTTAAGAAAATGTATTTATGATTCTTTTATTCTGAATGCCATTGATGTACTTTATTGTTTCAACATTGGTGAATAAATTCAATTAAAAAAATTAAATTCAACCAAACAGGTACAAGTGAGCCTTATCCACGAGAAAAGGTCTGGCATGCGCGACACCGAGAT
>JAVTVY010012998.1:0-50833 GCA_036873755.1 Hanleya hanleyi
CAGACAATCTTTATGTACCAGTCACACGGTTAGAAAGGAAATGTCATTCTTGGACTGGATGCACTTGACTTTTATCAGTTTCCGATACCGGTGTACACTTGACTTTTATCAGTTTCCGATATCGGTGTACCAGGGAAAAGATGAAACTACAACGAGACATTTCTTGTCAATAAAATGTCGTCGATAATGACATTGGCTGCTCCCGCTAACCTCGACAAATCTATAAAAGGCAATCACACCCAAGTAGATACAGTCGTAACGTATTACATAATGGTGAGTTGTGTGCCTCTCCTGCGAGGAACATTCCTGGTTATAACGGTTAGTTATGCTTTCGGATTTCGATACCGGCAGTTGCATTCAACAGCTATTAAGGGATTTGATGAGAAAGTTATATCCGAATTTCCCCTTGTAATAATCAACGGTACGGCAGTCGATTGCCAAATGCGATGCTTGTGGTATGACGAATGCATGTCGTTCTTTCATAACCGTATTACGGGACTTTGTCAGATTCATGATATAGTTTTCTTCAACCCAGATGACGGCCAGTTGTCTCCAAGAAGTCGATATTACATACAGGTCCAAGGTATGTATTATAATCCGTCTCAGATTTCGAGCTGATTGACCTTCCATGTCCAAGTTACATAGGATTTCCCCATCAACAATGAAGGGTGTAATTTGTAAAGTTAGAGCTCAATGAACGAATAATACATGAAAGATTTTGATTTAGATGCGCCTTACTCGTGCCTTCTGGACCTAACAATTTTACGCAATATTTTTGGCCTTTTGCGCTGTGTACAAACATTCACAGTGGCCCTATTGCTAAATTGTATCGTCTAGGGCTCTTCATGAAATCCTCGACAAATTTGACCATTTCCTGCACCTAGATTTCCCCACTCAAATTCAATTACTCCTATTTAACGAAAAATTCATCACTGTTTTCTCACTATTCTGGACATCAGAATTATCATCTCAAGCAAAATATCCAGATAATCTAACTGACATTTTCGCTGGATTCATAACAATATGCAACATAACTTTTTTCACAGGTATGCATTTTAATAGGTTCTCGGAACAAAATACTAAAAGTCTACCAAAATGTATTTGGTAGAGATGCGACTTTTTTTATGATACCGCTCTGACAACCATTAATGATCCATCGCAATTGTGTGTAAGATAACTTTGTTGATTAAAGAAGAATAATTATGCAGATCCTACTATTTAATTACCAGGCTAAATTGATGTTATACCATTAACGAAACTTAACATCTTGGTTAACATGACGGTGTAACATTTCTTTCGCTCCACATTCTCCATGAGTCTGTCGTTTTACGACTCCAGTCACCGTGGATTTAAATGGGTCTGCTCTTCTAATCCGACTGGAGAATGCGGAATGCTAGAGACACTGACGGAACGTTTGGTTATCAATCGAAACAGCCTTCTTTTTTTGGCGCGGAAAATTAATGTCTTTCTTCAAGGGAAGATTTAGGTATTCAACGCGAATGCATTTCGACGGTTGATCCACGTAGGAAGTATAAAATGGATGTCGCTTGGAATATATCATAGTCATAGAGATTAGGGTTATGGTAAAAAATTTAAAATAAGGGCTATGGTAGAAAATTAAAATAACCAGTTGGAATGCCTTTGTTTGAGTCAAGGGTGAGAGAGAAAAATTTCTGGAAAACAATTATTTGAAAAATTTATATATATATTGATTTTCTTAATTTATTGAAAATATACGTAGGCATCTACCATTCAGTATCCCAAAGGTCATGCAACTGTGCACAATACCGCTGAAATTTCAACTCCACTGAGACCGAAAGTGAGATGTACGCATCTGTAATCATTAAAAAGATAATCCTTGATATCAAAGGTAGATCCCAGGAGGTGGGGCAACTTCCAGTCGAAAAGATGGGCGGTTGTTAGGCTATAAAAAGAAAGCGGCAAATACATGTTCTGGTGGTGTATTTTTCAGAATCCTGTCCATCAGAGTTTGGTTATATCTACAATCGCGCCCTCTACTTTTGTTACAAACTACATTATCTCAACGCCAGTAGTCCCACTGAGGCCCGTCAGGTGTGCCAAGACGAAGGTGGAACACTGGTTATCCTAGATACGATGGAGAAAATCGCCCACATCGGCTCGACCATCGGGTCCTCAACATGTAAGTATCATTCTGCGCCTGGTCGATAGCTTGTAATATGAAAATTATGCCCAATTGATACTCTAAAGTAAACAAATCAGTGAGATTTTAAATGACAGTTTTGGTCTGGTGATTACACATTGAGAATATCAGTTCAAAGGATGCTCATCTCTTGGTGACTATGTAAAACTACGACCTTCGAAACATTCCTTTTAGTAAGGTAACCAACAGCGACAAATGGGCTATATCATAAAGTTTGCATAAAATGCTTGGGGGCTGGGGGGGGTGCGTTTTTTTTTTGTTTTTTTTTGTTTTTTTTTTTTGCTTCAAATGATAGTTGGGCATGTGTATATTCATAATCCGATGTGTGAAACCGTGCTACCGTAGAGCCATTGGGCAATTTATTCTAAGTCACCCCTTTTAGGTTGATATCTCCTAATTAGGCCGAAATTGGAATACAATATAAACCTATCCATTTTGATCAAAAAAATTGAAGCCAATGTTGTTCTATAAAAATGCTAGTATAAATGTTGAAATTGTATACTGCGTAATGCGAGGTCATTTGGATGTCATTTTGAGGTCGCCGTGAGTCATACAATCTCACTAAGAAGCTGGGTGATTGATTACTCTTACATATCATAGAGAGGACTTTATGACTGACAATGAAAGCTGACGACAATGCCGTATATTACACATACATGCTGCAAAACATTTCATTATAACTGAATATGTTTTCAATCAAGCTCAATTTGATGCCTTTAAATACTATCCGACCTGGAGAGCGAGGGGTAACGGAAGTCTAGAAAGGGGAAGAGCTGATTCCGACGCTATTGGCTTAAGCTTAACGTAATATATGGAAGTCTAGGAAGGGGAAGAGCTTATTCCGACGCCATTGTCTTAAACTTATCGTAATATTTTGAAGGGTATGCGAACCAATCCAAGATTTCCAAGATGGTGACATAATGGTAAAAGACAATTGTTGGTCGACATTCTGAAAGATTTTCCAAAGTATTCATTTATGCAATGTAGGCGAAAACGGCACAGTAAATTAAAAAATGATTATCTACTATGAAATAAAATATCGACGATAAAAAAAAAGACAAACTTTAGCAGAAGAAAATTCTTCGCATTTTTTTTTTTTTTTTCAGTTCCACTCTCATGGTCGTCATTTCGAATTTACCCATGTCCCAATATGATAAGCTACAAAGTATGAGATCTGAACTCTGTGTCATTTCGGTTAACCAGAGTAAAGTTCACAGGGGATGAAACCATGCCAAGCAAGGTTAAGTTTACAATTGTTTCATAATATCCCATGTACTGTGTGTTAATAATCTGGGCCGATGACTATAATATTATGCAATTATGCAACTTATCACAAGCCAGTCAATTCTAAAATATCGGTCTTTATCAATTGGTCGTCTTTTATAGGGCAAACATGATACGGAATATTCCACCTTGGTCCACTAAATTGCCAAATTACCGACCATTTATTTTTTCAGGGTAGCGGGATTCCAGTTAGCCTAATTAATAGATACACACCATTTATACATTGCACATGCCTCTTAGTTACGATACATCATTTCAGTCAGTGTAACTGGCCATGACCCATACCAAATTATTTCCGATAACCAGTGAATCCCAAGGTTTCTCCGCGTCTTTCTTTTCACCAGTAAAATATCATAGAACAGAAATAATGGGTAAGTTGTGCTTCTGATACATGGACATGAGGAAGGCTGAGATTTCCAGACCATTTTCATTTGTTTCATCCTACATTTCCTCGACACAAATGAACAAGATAATTGAAAACTGATGCTCTCAAAAGCTGAGACATATGGTTAATTGGGCTTTCTAAAACTTCACAGAAATCATTTCTGCGGGAGAGAGAGGATTGTTAGCCAACAGTGACCCGTAGATAATATCTTTTCCAGATATGACATGAAAGACAAGATGATGTAGTAGAACAGATTACTCATTTCTGCGGGAGAGAGAGGATTGTTAGACTACAGTGATTCGTAGATAATATATTTTCCAGATATGACATGAAAGACGAGATGATGTAGTAGAAGAGATATGGTTAAAATAAATGCTGCTTCACTCACATAGAAATATCTAAGTATAACGAAACTAATTAATAATACTTCGTAAGTGGCCGTGTGAAAAAGTTATCCGAAGCGGTATAAATGTAACGGACGGGGATTTTTAGGCGCTTCCGGGATTAGATCCAGGGTCCTCTTACTTGCCACACCAGCGCTCTACCGACTGAGCTAAAGGGAAATTCCCGCCAGCTGTCAACTAGTACAAGCGCCTCCCGTTACACTCCTCCTCGCCTAAATCCTAGCCCCCTCCGAGACAACCCAATTCTCTGGTCCAGAGCCCCACGCTCCATGAGCCAGTGGTCACTGCACCAATGTAACGGACGGGGATTTTTAGGCGCTACCGGAATTCGATCCGGGGTCCTCTTACTTGCCACACCAGCGCTCTACCGACTGAGCTAAAGGGAAATTCCCGCTAGCTGTGAGCTAGTGCAAGCACTGGTGCAAGTGCCTCCTGTTACATAAATATATAAGCATGACCTGGCTCGTGATTGGATAATACGTGGAGACCAGCCTGCTAGTTGGAAAACAGGTGATACATTCGTAATTGATATTTTCAATGTCACATAACTCGAGACTATTTTCAACGTTCTTTTGATATTTCTTTGTCATTTTTCTGATGCCATTCTGTGTGGACTTGTTTAAAGATGGCCACGTCCATGAGAAACTGTGTTTTTCCAATAATTGCTAGCCAACAATAAGGTTGTTTTTCCAATAATTGCTAGTCAACAATAAGGTTCCATACGGCCCAGGCGATAACAAATATTTGAGGTTTCATTATGGTATGCATTACTGCTGGCACGCATTCAGCAAAGTTGCTCCTCGTGGTTGTGAGTGTATTTAATCCATCTGGAGATTGGGGGATATTTTGATCATGGTAACCTCCAGGCAAAGAGTTTTATCATTAGGTTTTAGGGTGTTATACATTGCTCAGAGATTTGCTTATGGGATTATGGAATTAATTAGGTGTTTTGGTGTTATATTTTAATTTATATCTATAAAACAGAACAGCTGACAGTAGTCTTGCAGTAGTTCTTCTTGGTCGTATGTTGTCCATGCCGTATGTTGTAACAAAGTGCCATAAGTAGAGTTACAAGTCTGGCAGCTATATTTTTGCATTTTCTAATTTGTTAAAATATTCATTTTGACAAGGATCACACAGTCGATCAATATCCTAATGTGGATCTCACGAACATTTATTGAGAATATCTACATAATAACCTGCTGTTAACTATTATCCCCATCATCTGACGATAACCACCTTAGTTTAATGAGCCGAATAATCCAAGAGCTTTGTCAATGGACGGACAGAGGGCGTCGGAATGAACTGAAAATAATATACTGATTATGACCGGATCAATACTGTCAAACTGGTTTAGGGATACAGTGCAATTTAGAATTAGGTATTTTGTCACCAGATAAGACAATAAAGCCAAGTGACTTCAGATATTTATATAGTATTTCAATCATAATACGCAGTATTGCTGTCAGGTTTTATTGTCATTGTCATGAAGTTCTTTCTAAAATATGTAATAGTGAGCGTGATATATGCCAGTTCGTTGATGAATTGGAGCGATATGCAAGAGATAGGAAAACTTGACGCCTGTCGACTGAAAAGCACCCATATGACGCCACAGGAAAGCCTCCCTCGGCACCTCACATTCAGACCCGAGAATACGATGGATTCTCGGACGTAGTTTTAGTATCTCAGTCGCGCATTTATTGCTGGTGTTCATGTGGAGACTATGAAGTATCCACACGCCCATAGCCCCAGTGTGACCCTAAATGATCCTACAATAACCTAAAACGAGACAATATTCATTTTAACATTAACTTGAGCATTATCCATGTCATTAGCTTCAACTTGATATCCGACATGACAGGTTTATATTGTGTTTCAATTTTAGCCTGATTATGAGATATGAAACTAATAAGGGTGTAGCCTAGATAAAATAAATGCCCAAGGGTGCCACTGTGGCAGCCGTTGATGTCTTGCAAAATACATCGCATTTGTATACAAAATTTATGGTTCTCGTGGTTATATAATTAGATATCTGACTATTCAGTGATATTTGAAACCCATATGCATGCTGTACTGTAACGGTTTGGCTCATGTATATACTTTGACTTAATGACCCAGTATGTTTCCCATATACAGTAGACTCCTAACACATGATGAGAAGTTCAAGTTTGATTACCCTATGATTAATCATGCCCGGCTATACTGGTGATATAAAAATGATGAGCAGATGAATATGCCGATGTCAATATCTCGAGAGCCAATATAAGCCATGTAATATGGTCTCATATATCACTGCCATAGCATGAATAACAACATCCGGCAGAATTCTAACATGCTGCCATATTATGCTTTGAGGACACCAGAAGTGCTACATTTACGGGAGGTGTATTTCATCTGCTCTTCTTTTACTTTTTCTAGTTCCACGCAAATCATTGATTTTATTTTGGAAAATGGGCTAGTTGATTTCCCAAACAGATCCTTGATACTTTCTGAAACTGTAATCGTTCTAGCAGACATTATCCGTGGATCATTTTGCAAATCGCTAGCAGATATTAACGGATCACAATTGATGCTTTTATCCATTCTTATATTCTGTAGTTCCCGTCATCAAAAACCCCGGCTTTCTAATTGGTGCAACCGCTGAGGGTTATGCGCCCGGTGATTGGCACTGGCCTGACGGTCAACAAGTCGACCAACTGATTTGGAAATGGTGTCCGGGAAGGCCAAAAGATCCCAACAGCGTCGACATTGCTTTGATGCCAGTGGATGGTTATCCACCTGCCTGTATGAAAGACTCTGGAAGAGGCGCCAAACATTTTGTTTGTGAACGACAGATGTAGCATGACGCATTTTCAACATTACGGGACGTCCCAACAAAAGAGACATATTCGACGACCCAATAAAAGAGACACGTCCTGACGGCTGTCCGATCACTGACATCATCAAAAATAACTTGGCCACTTGACAACAATAATAGCTTACTGGTGTGGACAATATTGAAAACTGGTCCAACTGTATGCGATATTTACCTTACTTGGCATCTTATTGACTTTCGGCTGGGCTGGTCAAGCCTTCTAGCTCGCTCGCATTGACTGCTGCCGACCAAACAATTGAGGATCGGTCTTCCCATAAACACTGATATCTGTACGAAGAAGATATATTTTCAGCAAATCCGTCATGTAATACACATAGAATAGGTGACTACATGTGGGGAACCATTCACCCAAGGAGTGAAAAGGGCAGTATATTGCACGCAAAGAGTTGACGATTGAAGTTGTCTTACATGACGGGTCTGCCATATTTTCCTGAAAATAATTTGCTAGAATATATCAATTCACCGTCTAAATTCCATTTATTTGTCTAGGCTTGGTCTGCCGTTCACATCAATATCCGAGTCGCGATTTCTTTCTCCACACTCTTATCAACGATAAGATCAGTGGGTTCTGTGGTCAGCCAATCACATTAGTCTAGTTTTGTCATTGTACAATTCAACATTCGAATTGGAGCGATATGCAAGAGATGGGAAAAATTGACGACGTCTGGTGACTAAAAAGCAAACATACGATTCCACAGGAAAGCATTCGTCGATACCTAACATTCAGACCCGAGAATTCGGTGGATTCTCGGATGTACCCTTAGTATCTCAGCCGCCCTTTTATTGCGAGGTTCATGTGGAGACAATGAAGTATCCACACGGCCCCTAGCACAGGCTTAAGCGGAATTAGATACGCTAGCTCGGGAGCTGTGATGACAGATCAGCTCAAACAACTCATCTGATGTCAGACCAAGATCAAAGTGTGAATGATAACATATTCTGGTTGTTTACGGGGAATGGTTCGCATTTTTCATTGGGGGACTTATAGGTAATAACCTACAAATAGCGTAAAGCGATCAACACTGTCGTAATGGACCCCAATGGTATTCCATCAAAATTTGAGTTATTTCATAAATTAGATTCGACTAACTTCAATTTCATTATGATAACGATACCAATGTACATCTCCACACTTTAGTTAATTCAGTACCAAATACTCCTGTGGCGAATTGCCGTAAACGTATATGAGAACCCGCTTATTACAGTAAACATGGCGTCAGGAGTATTAGAAGAATAAGATGGCTACAGTCTGGCTAGAACTCATACACACACGAACCATGTGTATTGGCGATCTCAAGACATTGATCATCAAATAACCTGACGACTTGCTCACATGTATACATGTTTTCAGAATCCCTGCATATTGCCAGACTAATGGAACTATTTGTTTATAATATAATGATAGGAATTAATTTTGAAGGGACCGTTTATGATTCTTAGCGAGATGAAGAATTGATTTATTACTTCGTGTTTTAGTAGAAATATTGAGTTTTGTCAAACAGAATTCGTTCATTATTATTTTGAAATTGCCTTATAAAGGCCCTGTGAAGGACTATGCTAACCTGGTATATACATTGGTGTAAATCGTGATCGTGATATGAGTTGCGATAAAGAGATAAGTCTGACGGTCTTAAAATACGTTTTGTTTTTTTTCTGTGCTGATCACGCTGTCGCTGACTCCACGATGACAGAGCCACAGATTCTCATTATTCTGAGTGAAAACTTTTGCTCGAACAATGGGACTACTGTGTATATTGAGCTAATAATTCACTATATTATTTTTGATTTTATTAATCTAAAATATGAAGTAAATTAGAACTTTAAAGAGTACAAAACTGCATGTACCTATAACTAAATAAAATGCGAACCCTCCCTTTACTACAGCATGCATTAATCTGTCAAATCTGTCACAGGACTCCAAAGAATCCGCATATTAGATGTGATAGTTTTTCAGAATCTCAGCCTCACCTCCATTGTGCCTGTTCTTGTGGGCACATTGATAACGCCCATATCAAGCCCATTACACCGGCTTCGTGCGAGAGGCATATACCTGTACCTACGAACACACAATACAGTAGGATATGAGATGTGGGAGACGCTTGGATAGGATATGAGATGTGGGAGACGCTTGGATTTCGGAGTACACGTACAGGGACACACACTCTTCTCTGCTATATCTTCATTATAGATTTCCAACAATTTATTTGAAGTTATTTTGCGCATGCGCGCATCGATCTTCAAAAATGTACAAACCATTGCTGTATGGGATGTATCGTGATCTTGTCCCTGACGGGATCGAGGCCAGGTTCGGATGACTTTCCTCATCACCCACTCAGAAAACAGTTCAGCTTAATTCGCCTCCAAGCTCTCTTTCATACCCCTCGCCGACCCCTCCTCTCCACCACCCCCAGTAGTAGGTAAAGGTGATTTAAAGTCGACTTTCACCCGGATGTAGTGACGTCATGAGGAGGGTTTGAGGAGGAACTAGTGGCGCCATCTGTACACTTTGGATGCAAGGGAGACAACTCGATCTGCCAACTGAGTTTGGTCGCCATCTTGAATTTTTGAGGCGGTGTGGGCGGCCATCTTGAATTGTGTGGAAAAGGGGATGTATTCCTCCGCGGTGATGCGGTCCTGGCGGTGATGCGGTCTGGAGTGGGACCAAAATGGCGGCGTGTGTGTCCAAAATGGCGGCATGTGTGGTGGTCAAAATGGCGGCGCAAGGGAGCAAACGAGGCGGTGGGGAGGTCACGGGGAGAAAAAACCCTCACATTACCCTCAAAAAAACCTCTAAGCCATATAATAATAATAAACATAATCTATAGGTGTTGTACCATGTTAATAGGATCAGTCTAGCATCTGTACCACCCTAGGGTCGAGCGTTTATTGTCCCGTGTATCTCCGCAGAAAATCAACAAACAAAATGGCGGCTCCAGGATGGTGTGGGGACGCCCTTTCCACATCACGGCGTCGATCCTAACCATAGCGCCATCTGCACACACTGACGCAAGGGAGACAACTCGTGTACACCAAGAGTATGGAAATAGCCGTGTTGGCATCTAGGGGAGCCCCAAATGGTCCAATGGGGTCATATGAGGTATCAAAGTGAAGCATTCGTGAAGGGGTATCTAATGGACTGGGTGTGGGGTTGAACTATCGGCATTCTGCGCATGCGCGGTGGCCCAAGGGTATGAAAATAGCCGTTTTGGAGCTAGGGGAGCCACAAATGGTCCAATGCGGTCATATGAGGTATCAAACTGAAGCATTCGTGAAGGGGTATCTAATGGGCTGGGTGTGGGGTTGAAATAGGGTCATTCTGCGCATGCGCGGTGGCCCAAGGGTATGGATATAGACGTTTTGGCATCTAGGGGAGCCACTAATAGTCCAATGGAGTTGTATGAGGTATCAAAGTGAAGCATTCGTGTAGGGGCATCTCACTGGACTAGTGGGTTGACATAGCGTCATTCTGCGCATACGCGGTGGCCCAAGGGTATGGAAATAGACGTTTCGGGATCTAGAGGAGCCACTATTGGTCCAGTGGGGTCATATGAGGTATCAATGTGAAGCATTCGTGAAGGGGCATCTCACTGGACTAGTGGGTTGACATAGCGTCATTCTGCGCATGCGCGGTGGCCCAAGGGTATGAAAATAGACGTTCTGAGAGCTAGGGGAGTCCCTAATGGGCCGATGGAGTTGAGTGAGGTATCAAAGTGAAGCATTCGTGAAGGGGCATCTGATGGGTTGGGTGTGCGGTAGGAATATCATTCTGCGCATGCGCAAACGCAATGCGGAGCTCTCGTCCAATCAGAAGCGAGTATTTCAAATCCGTCACAGAGCTCTCGTCCAATCAGAAGCGAGTATTTTGACCCGGTGCATTATGGGGCATATCCAAGATGGCGGCACGTATGTTCAAGATGGCGGCACATCCGGTGTCGAAAACTGGTCATTTCGTCGGGATGTGGTCACCTAGTGTCGAAAACTGGACCCTGTATGGGTCCCGCTACACGTTTCGGGGTCTTGTGAAGCCTAGGTGAGGAAGTTACACTAGGGTGTCGTATCCATTCTGCTGTGCAGGTCACGTGGGTTGTGACGTCACTTCCGGGTTTTCACTAAAACTACCTCCAAACCCAGAAGAGTTTCAATGTTCAGCCGCCGGGGTGTTTTCCCGCCCCGCTCCGCCCCGGCCGCAACGCGCGCGCGCGTTCTCCGGAAGTGCGCGTCATCACCGGTAGTGCGCGTGCGCGCGCGGGACAAAAGGTCACATCCAAGTGACAATGTTGCGGCATCGATATAGTCAGAGCTTGAGCACAAAAAGGGGATTCTAGATGAACCTGGGAAAGATGGACAGTTCCATTTGGACCAATCAGCGGTCGAGAAAAAAGAGCCAATCAGCGGTCGACAAAAAGAACCAATCAGCGGCCGAACAATCAGCCAATCGAATTGGGGTACTCACGGTGTGCTTTCGCTGACGTCCGCGCCTACATCCGGGTTCTTCTCAACATCCGGGTAATGTTTTCTGGACATGGATGGGTTAGCTTTGGCTCCATTCTAGGCCACTGATTGGCTAATACGGTGTTCAAAGCCACTTTCATGCATTATGTTCATAGAACTTATAGTCATAACCTTAATCTATACGTGTTGGACGAGTCTTCACTCACCGTATACACGCACCTCAATGAAATGCCCGCTCCAAACCTAGACCAAAAACACGTACTTGGTCTGTGGGTTGATTTCATTGGCTCTCTATTTTTACTATAGTGCGCTTGCATTCTAACCTTGATGGGTTACATTTTGGTCCCATCCTACACCACTGATTTCAGTTTGACTGAATCTCCACATTGGGCATTGATGCATTATGAATAAAACACACAAGACAGGGTTTTTTGGTGAGATCTCATTTTTTTTTATTCAGTGAACAACAACAACGTGAGAACAACCACGTGAAAACTGAAGCCCAGAACAAGGGGCTTGTACATTGAAAGAACTGAAGCCCAGAACAGGGGGCTTGTAAACTGAAGCCCAGAACAGGGGGCTTTTAAACTTAAGCCCAGAACAGCGGGCGTGTGTACATTGAAAGAATTCAAGCCCAGAACAGGGCTTGTACATTGAAATGATGGGCGGCCCAGTCATATACGAGTACATCGCGGTCCTCGGCCTTGGGGTACTCGTCAAACATCTGTACGATGGTAGATAAGGGTCTTCCCCGGCATCGATGGTACAGGTAAAACAAGCAATATTGTCCGCACACGCTACTGGTCAGGCTTTGCAACGTTTGACTGTTCCAACACCACGTCTCTGTGCCTTGATCCATGAAGTCTGTTAAATCGGGATGGAGGGGTGGCAGGCCGTACGGGTCAAAGTATTCGCCCTGCTGTTCTGTCAAGTACACGGCCACCCAGTGTTCACCGGGTCGCTCCATCGGGTCCGTGTTGAGAACGTAAGCAGCAGGTTACACACGGTCTAATGGGAACACATCTCGGGCGAACACCCCTTGAAACATCATACGTGTCTCTGGGTCATTCTCCAGCACGGTGGTTATCTGGTCTGTATCCATGTTAGGTGGAGAAGTCACACAGCACGTTGCGCGCCTTGTCCACTTGAATGATGTTGTCAAACTCGGCGTAGCAGATCACATTGACGGTGCTCCGGAGGGCTCGTTGAAAGTGGATTTCCAACCGTAAATTGCCTTGCTTGGCCAGGGCCAGCTGATGGTCGTTCTCTAAGGTGGGGTCAGATCGAAACAGAACAACGTGTATCCGTTCCCGTAGTCCTCCCGACTGATGAAATTCCCTTCGTCCTGGTTGATTTGACCGGTGGCTGTAAACAGGCTCTGATAGGCTCGAATGAAATTCGCGCGCCCAAAGTTCGGGGTTAAGGCCGTGGCTGGCACCTGTTGCCCATCCACATGCAGGGCCACAAAATTGATGCCGAAATGTTTAAAGTCAAACGGATTCTCTGGGTAGGCTCCACTGAAACTGGTATTTTCCACACAGGCCAGGATCAATCGCTTGGGTAGTTCCCCCAGGAACAGGTTGTCTTTGTTGGCGCTCATATTTCCAGCAGACACAGAGAACACTTTGGTTTGCACACGTCGGATAGGGTACTGGGCTGGTTTTGTTTCCAAGGCTTTCATGTGTCCCAATTGAACGGCTGGATTCGGTTTCACTTTTCGGACATACAGGACTGCGTCTTCGATGACAATCTTATAGTCAGCTACATGCGCCTCTACGTTAGTGGCCATCAAGGCGAAGGTCGGAGGCGCCCGTATCAGTCGGATTTTGATGGGAACCTTGTTCAAGAGGTATCGGTCTCGCATGAACATGTCTGCGTGCAGTCGACCGATCATATCCACCGAGACGCCGTTCGCGGTCAAAGCCTTCCGTTTGCGATATCCCGTATTGTCGTTCTCTGCGCCCATGTGCTCGGCTTTGTCCTGGTAAAATAAAGCGGCTGTCAGTTGAGATTTTTTAGCCTCTCGCCCATGCGACAGCAGCGTCTCGATGTAGGCTCGATAGGGGTACGTGTTGGTCGAGTCACTGATGAGTTTGTCGCTGAGAAATATATCCACCTGTTGAAACATCGAGTGCAGCCAGAGATTCGTCGGGCCCACCGTTGCTTGGTCGACGATTCTGGTGCCATCTCCAGTGACGATCTTGGCTTTCACATACAAGTAGGTATGGGCTAAATCCACATAGGTCGTATCCGCATTACTGATGGTGAACTCGATGGACCCTGTTGCGTTGATGCTGGACAGCGGGAGATGCTCCACCCATAATCCTTGTTCGGCACTGGTCTGTGTGGGCGGCACGGTCCACAAATCAAATTCACTGTTGGTGGAGGGGCAGGACTCGGCGTGGATCAAGGACATGTTTAAGAAAAGATATCCCGGGTCTTCGATGTGCGTCGTCGCTGGGTCGGTCGTCGATTGGTGCGTGGTCTCGGTGGGGCAGGTCTTTTATTCCCTACGGTGCGTTGTGCTTTGGCCACCAAGACGCCTCCCGCTTCTTTGGCCCGCCGTTTCAAGGCTTCTTTGGGTGCCGTACCCCCCAAGACATCACCGGCCACTTGCAGTCCACTGCGTACCGCTTGTTTGCCGATTGCTTTCTCCCCACGCGTCACCAAGGGCAGGAACGTTTTGACGATGCTCCCGAGTATGTTCCCCAGTCCATGTCCACGTTGCATGCGTGCACCACTAAACACCGGAAAGCCACCCCCGGCCTGTTGGGCATAATAGTCCATATAGCTGCGTGCATCGCACTCGTAAGGCACCTTCATTATGCAAAGTGGGGAGCACGTGCTTGTCGAAAATGAAGTGTCACCACCACTTTCCCGCGTTCGAATGCCACCGGTCGTCCCGTGTCATCTCTTATATCCACCGTGATCGTGTTGATGTGGGTTTGTCGTACAGGCAGGAAGAGCATGTGGGTGAAACTGTGGGTGACTTGATCTCCATACAACTTTTTAATGGGCACCACCCGTAACAGAGGTGTGTTGATATCACCCACGATGTGGTTGTCCACCACGTCCGAGTAGACGTAGAGTCCGTACATACCCGACTTCATATCCATCGGGATCTCGCCTTGGTGGGCGGTGGGACCAGCGAACGTCCGTAGATCGAAACCCAGCATTTGCTGTAGGATAGGACTCAGTACCACACACGCGTTGGCGGTGACGATAAGCTCTGCCTTGTCGTTGTGTGCGTTGTAATCGCAGTTCACGTGATTCTTGAAGGGATAGGCTTTGATGGGTTTTGAAGTATTTGTGACCTCCCGTAGAGCCTTATAATGCAACAGTGTTGACAGCCCACCCATGAACTCCTTGGGAGTATCGTATTGGCCTTCGGGGAGAGTGAGTCGGGTGTCTTTTCCTTCGTAGGTCACCTCGTACCACACTTCATTGGCTCGCACGTTGTACCACGAGTAAGGGTACTGAATATCCACCAGTCCACATTCCCACCGGCCAGGTAAATGCAACGGTTGTGGTAATTAAGTCACATACTTGGCCACGGTGTTGTCAGGAAACACATCCAGCGAACTGTTACTGGGTAGGGTGAGGTAAAACATGGCGACTGAGCTGTCCTGCTGCTGCACCGGGTTTTAATAGGTTGTTCCAGACCTTGGGTGGTTGTGTCCGGCGTCGTGTTCGTCGCGTTGACTTGCTACGTGTCACGGCTCTGGAGATGTGGGGTGTCCTGATCAAGGGTGTTTTTTTAAAGGTCTGAAAAGAAGGTGCCCGTTGTGGTGGTGGAGTTTTGGGGGGTGACTCCGGTTCCCAGTCGGATTCCCAAGAAGGTAGTGGAAGTCGTGGTGCACGACTCGGCGATTGCTGGGTTCGCTGCATAAAGGCCCAGCGGTGGGGGTTCCCCACCAATTCCTGTGGTACATGCATGTCTTTCAAGCCTTGAGCGAAGACCTCCCATCCTCGAGGATCCGTGTGCGATCTGCGTTTACGCATCAGGTCATTCACTAAATCCGTCATGTGGGTGCCGGGGACCACCTGATTCTGTACCAGGAGTTCGCCTTTATCATTCCAAGTCATGTTAGGATTCTGTTTCATCCGTTGTAATACCAGGCCAGCTTGTTTCTTGAACGATGCAGGTACACTCTTCAGCACTTCGTCTTCCACCCACTGTGGGGCTGTGGGTGCTACCCCTGGTAATGGCGGCTGTTGGAGGGGTGCTGAGGTCGGCGGTGTGTCACGTGGTGGTGGTGGTGGTGGTGGTGGGGTAGAGAGGGTTTTGTATTGGTCCATGAACGTCATGTACCGTTGAAGCGTCTCATTGTACCGTTGTACTTTCTCACTGTCGCTTAACCCCGGTCTCTGTAAGATCTGTTGCATCTCTCCATCGAGGGTGTTTATGGTCTTCACCGTAGGTGGCACAGGGTAGGGCGATTGGAGGTTTTGAAGGAACCGTGGTTCGACGAGGACCATTTTTTTCGTGTGGTTCATTGTCGGCCGAAGAGTCCACCCAATACTGGACCCAACACCGAAGCGGCCAACGCTGCTAAGATGGCCCCGAGAAAGCCGCCTTTCTGTAACACCTTTTTCTTTTGTGTTTGTGGGACCCGCTTATGGACTAGGGTTCGGAGACCTGTCTTATGCTTGGCCAACTTGGTCTTCTGAGCCGGAGTCAGTGGTACGTTGCCTTTTAACAGATTGTACCCGATCTCGCGCAGACAGCGTACAAGGTCAGGGTCCGCACCGCGGACAATGGTTCGGACCAACTCGGGTGGGGCCGTCTTCAATACACGGAGCGTGGGAGCGTGCTTCCGTACTCGCGCAGACATCATGTACAACTAATGCCAGAACCCACAACTCTGCCCTTTTTATCCACCTCAGAGACAAAAAATCAACCCTGCTGTGGTATTCATTCTTTTTATTATCTCCATCATCAAACACACACACATCCCAGCTGGGGGAGCCACTGTGGGTGTGTTTACATTATTTTTGCAAGTACACGTGGTGGGTCTCCCCGGGAAAGATGCCAGTCCGTAGTCGAAGGTGGTCGGGGGTGGCTTGCTTGAGGTCGAAGAGCATATACCCGTGCTGAGGGGTTGTGGCATCTTTAAAGGCTTCTAACGCAAACGGTGTGCGGCCGGGATATATCTGTCTCGCCAGGTGCAGCAGTTGAGTGGTATCTCTCGGGTTTTTGAAGACCACCATATAGTGGGCATTTAAGCTGATGTTCCGATGTTCTTTGTTTTTACTGAACAGATTCTGCACAATGTAGATGATGCTGAGCCGTCGATGGTGGCTGCCTTTGGTAAAGAGTTGGGTGACCCGCGCATCCGTCTCCGCCATGAGATCATCCAGAACCACCAAGGTGTCGGGTTCCAAATCGGCCAGGTTGGGTAGGCCTGCCTGCCATTCTCCGTAACACCACACGACTCGGGCAATAGGTGGGGTGATCATGCTGTCGGCGTGTTGAAGGAGCTTCCGGACGAAGTGCGTTTTGCCGGAACCCGTCGGTCCTGCGATGAGACACGTGAAGGGATGCTGCCAACGGGGGTCCATGGTTCGAGGTGTATCCGTTGTCGTGGTAACCCGCTCTTGTAAATTTGGTACGAGTGAACTGGAGTGGTGGTGGGTACAACGTCGGTCGTCGTTGTCTGTTCACTGCGAGGGATGATGATGGGGGTGGGTACAACGTGGGTCGTCGTTGTCGATTCACTGTGAGGGATGAAATCTGGTGGGTCTTGAGACGTAGTGGTTGTTCTGGGTGTAGGTGTAGAGCTTGGTGTGGAGCTCGACGTGGCTTGTACACGGGGTGTGGTGGTGGTGGTGACTGGGCTCGATACGACTGGTGCTCTCTGTAGACCGGTTTCGCTGGTGGCTGGTGTTCTCAGTTGGTTAAGTAACGTACTGACATAGGCTACGTCGTAAAACACACCTCCGTACAACACACTCAGCAGGGTTAGCACTAGCACCACAAAGCCCACTTGCGCTTTGCGCGTTTTGGGAGACGCTGTGTTCAGAGACAGCTGCTGTTGGTCCATAGCACTGTGGTCGGACGTGGAATGAAGGAGGACGGCAGTGGTGTCTGGCTTTATAGTCGTTTCACCTGGTTGGCCGCGACCCAGGAATTGAAAGAACTGGGCCAGCCTTGCCATTTGACGAAATGAAACAGTTTGCCACGTCGACGTTCCGTTTTCAAAATCTGCTCCACCGTGTAGTAGTCTTGCTGTGTTTTTATGACAGGCTGTAATTCCGTCTCGTAAAACGTCCCTAGCAACGGTTCCCCTTGAAGATCTTCCAGTTCATAGACTCGCCGCTGTCGGGGTAGGCGACGTTTAATCAGGAAGTGCTCATCGCTCCAGTTGGGCAAGTAACTTTTCTCGAACTTGCCCTTAACTTTACTGATCCGTACAGGGTCCCCGACCTTGTACACCGCCTTCGTCGTTCGCTGCGATGGCCTGGGGTACAAGACACGCGGACTTGGGCTTCATTGCTTTGGGTGACGGTAATGGGGGCTCTCTCTCACCAGTTTCGGGAGAACATCGATGTACCGCATTGTATTCTTATAGGTGAAATATTTATACATGCGGCCTTTGAATGTCCTGTTGAACCTTTCCACCACGGAAGCCTTGGTCTCGTTGTACGTATGGAAGAAAAACACCTTCTGTTTCTTGAGGAAGGCTTGGAACGGTCTGTTGAGGAATTCCGTGCCTTCGTCGGTTTGCAAATACAAAGGTTTGCGTCCGGTCTTGAAGATATCTTTGAACGCCGCTATGAGATTTGCCCCCCGTTTTCGTCCGGATGGGTACCACCCACGCATACTTGGATAGGATATCGATGCACGTCAAGATATACCGATTCCCATCGTTGTGTTTGGCAAAGGCGCTCATATCGACCAAATCCGCTTGCCACTGGGCATCTAGTCCTCCCACGATGACCCGGTTCCGTAGAAAATGGCGACGGACAGCTCGATGTAAGGTATAGGTGTCTTGTCTTCTTAACCAATCTCGGACTTGGGCACGTTGTATCCCCTGGGGTTTGACCGCTCGATAGAGAGCCGACAATGCGCTATAGGCCGCCGGACTGTCGGGACTGTAGTATAAGTTATCCAACACCTTCTCCCAGCGCTTCATGGTGACAAAATGATGATGGACCCTGGCTCTATCGTTTATTTATAACGGGAGTATCTTGGGCTGGAGTTTCTTTCTGATTTTCTTCGTGGGCTTCCACAGTGTCCATGGTAAATGACCAGTCCAACTCGTCTGATGACCGCTTGATAAGCACTTCATCCACATCTACCACGGCATCTTCCAATGCAGACCATAGATCAGGGTGAAGGGTAAAATGCACTGTTACCCCATCTAGCCGAGCCAATTGAGCAAAGAAAGGGCCGCGTCGGATGTACACATCGTGACACAAGTGGATGAGGTCGCCGTCCAGTTCACCAGACAACACCCGTTTGAATTTGGTCCAGCCCGCCCGGGACAGACGAATGTGCGCCGGGCACGGTTGTGTAGGGTCCGCATCACAGATGTCTCCCACCTCCTCCATGATATCGACCTTATCCGCATACACGTGCAGGAAAACCTCGGGGGTCAAGCTGAGATACGCCAGTATCATATGCTCCGTCATGGCCAGTACGTGAATGGTACCAGATTTGACTGTCTCTCGTATTTATAGGGAGAACTCCGTGAGATCAAAGGATCAGGTGGTCATGTCACTGGGCTGACTGAGTCTAGTGGGGTAATCAATGGCCTCGTCGTCGGGTTCATGGCTAGACAGTTGTTCATGGGGTTCAGCCAGCGCGTCCTCAATAGCACGAGCCCACTCCAACTGGTCTGATGACCGCTCGTCCGGTGTAAACAGCTGGTCCACAATAGGCACCACTTTCTCCAAGGCTGTCCACAGATCGGGGACTAGGGTGAAGCCTCGCGTAGGGTCTTGGTAGCGGCCCAGGCGTAGGAAGAAGGTGGCACGGTATACGTGGATGGCATTGTCTATGTGGATGAGATGTCCGTCGAGCTCGCCGCTCAACACCCGTTTAAATTTGGTCCAGCCGTCACCAGGTAGCGTCACCGTATTCGATACGGTCTCAGCGGGCGACCAGCAAACATCTCCACGGTCTTCCACCAGGATGACTTTATCTTCATAGACGTGTAACCCCACCTGGGGTGTAAGGGGTAGGATGGCTCGTAGAACGGGTGACATGCTTGCTCCAATGTCGAACGGTGAATGACACACACTCTGTCTGACCCTGGTATTTATGGGCAGGTCTCTGGGTGACATGGTTGACCCAATGACGAAGGGTAAATGACACACACTCTGTCTGACCCTCGTATTTATAGTCCCACTGTCAATGCCACAGCGCCAGGGTCAATAGGGCGCAGACTATTGTGAGGCCAACCAGCCGTCGCTGGTTCCGGCGTGAGCGCTCGTGGTCCATAGCCCGAGCATCAAGGATGGCTGTCATAGTCCAGTAGTGGTGAGTGATGGCACGCCTCTCCATCGAGTGCACTCTGTCGAGGACCGCTTCTGTGAACTCGTTGAGAATCTGGCGTCGCCCCTCGTTGTCGTCGCCATCTGCAAACATGGACCGGACCACTGCTCGGTAACCCGTGAATGAATTCACCACGGTGGCATGCTGTAAAATGCGAGTCGCATAGGGCTGGATCTCCGTCATGGCTCTGCAACCGTAGAAATGAAGGTGTGGGATGCAGAGAGACGTGTTTTATAGACCATGTCACACATGCGCGCCTAGACGTCGGGTGTAGTCCGTGATACGTACTATTCTGATGGGTTAGTCCAAAAAAAGAGAGCAACAACAACAACAACAACACAGATTACAGATCAATCCTTTTATTATGCGTGAATAACCTGTGAACATCATAGGAATGCATGTAATAACCTGTCTGTAGGGGTTTCCCACAATGGTGTTCACCTTCGTGTCTTTTCGTGTACGTCCGTGTCTTTTCGGGTACGTCCGTGTCTTTTCGGTAAAGTCCGTGTCTTTTAGGTAAAGTCCGTGTCTTTTCGGATCGGTGACGTCCGTGTCTATCATCCGGGCACTTCGCGTCTGCGCCTGCATTGGGTATGTATGAGGGTCTTCATGTGCGCGCGTGCAATGCGGCTCAGTCGTACACCAGTACACCAGTCTCGATCCTCGACTTGGGGTAGAGTGTGCTAAAAATAGATCACCAGCTAGCGTGCTATAAAAGGGGAGCGGCCTTGCCGTTTCATCAGACTCTCTGTCAACCACCAAGATGTTCACTTGCACAACTTGCCAGAAGCAGTTTACTCGTCTAGATAATTTACGACGCCACGAGGCCTCCACCCACAACGATGCACGGTATACTTGTACAACCTGCGCACGGTCATTTAATCGGGAGGATGATTTACTGCGCCACGAACGCTCATTCCACGAGGGCGCGACGGAACAATGTAAGGATTGTGGTCAACTCTTCAAACGACGCAGTCAGTTGAGACGGCATCAGTGTTTGATTCATGCCACGTCTCCACGGTTTTGGCGACAACTTCCTACTGAAGAGGAGCCGCGGAAGGTCAGACCCAGTGAAGATAAGCCCGGGGAGACGAACGCCACTGGTGATGCGATGACGGAGAGCCCGCCTATACCCACAGTTGGGAAGAGCCTGGATTTCCAGCCGGACCCCACCGTTACGGTTTCGAGTGATACGTCATACATCGAACATTTTCTGGACGAGCCCATAAATGTTCCTAGCGATCTCTTACCCGAATATCATCCAGAGAGTGACATCTCTCGGCGCCATTGGACCATGACACGCCACTGTTTCCACCGTCATCGCCCTATTCAAGATATCTACAATTTCCCACTGACCAAGCTCAACCGTCTACGCAGCTACGTGGAAACCATCTTCAATGACCAACCTACGGCCTTCACGTTACATGTAGCATTTGGATACATCTTATGCCATAAGATGACGTGTGAATTGCGCTATTTCTATTCCAGTGTCATCCACCCAGTGTACGACCAACCGTTTACCATCATTGACCGGAGGTCACTAGAGATGATGCTGGACCAAGTGGAACAATTGGATGTCTTGGGATGGGCCCAACAACAACGACCCAACACCAAGTGGACAGTGAAGAGGGTGACCAATGTTACATTTTTCCTTACCAAGGTGATTCACCACTGCCATCGGTTGAATGCGTCACTCGTGCACTGATGAATGCCATAACATGCCGTACATGTCTACATGCTGATCATTGACTTGAGCTCAGTAAACACTTGTACCTAATGTGACGGTGCGTTAAATAATAAAACATGGTGTTTGATATTTCAATTTGTTTTGCTGTGAACATACTAAGCATACCCAGGGCGGCTCCCCCAGCCTGGGTATGATGTAACATTGGGGATAATAAACTGTATGAACATTGCTGAACTTGTTGTTATTCACCCCATTGACTTGATAGGCAGGTCCCATTAAGCCCGGGCACCAATATTAGTCCTTTTGGCTAGAGGTGATAGGGATTTTCCCGGATTTTTCGATAAAGTCCGTGTTCCGTTTTTTTTCAGGAAAAATTTTACATGCACCCACCCAGCCCATCTGATGCCCCTTCACGAATGCTTCACTTTGATACCTCATATGACCCCACTGGACCAATAGTGGCTCCCCTAGATCCCGAAACGTCTATTTCCATACCCTTGGGCCACCGCGCATGCGCAGAATGACCCTATTTCAACCCCACACCCAGCCCATTAGATCACGAATGCTTCACTTTGATACCTCATATGACCCCATTGGACCATTTGTGGCTCCCCTAGCTCCAAAACGGCTATTTTCATACCCTTGGGCCACCGCGCATGCGCAGAATGCCGATAGTTCAACCCCACACCCAGTCCATTAGATACCCCTTCACGAATGCTTCACTTTGATACCTCATATGACCCCATTGGACCATTTGGGGCTCCCCTAGATGCCAACACGGCTATTTCCGTACTCTTGGTGTACAAGAGTTGTCTCCCTTGCGTCAGTGTGTGCAGATGGCGCTATGGTTAGGATCGACGCCGTGATGTGGAAAGGGCGTCCCCACACCATCCTGGAGCCGCCATTTTGTTTGTTGATTTTCTGCGGAGATACACGGGACAATAAACGCTCGACCCTAGGGTGGTACAGATGCTAGACTGATCCTATTAACATGGTACAACACCTATAGATTATGTTTATTATTATTATATGGCTTAGAGGTTTTTTTGAGGGTAATGTGAGGGTTTTTTCTCCCCGTGACCTCCCCACCGCCTCGTTTGCTCCCTTGCGCCGCCATTTTGACCACCACACATGCCGCCATTTTGGACACACACGCCGCCATTTTGGTCCCACTCCAGACCGCATCACCGCCAGGACCGCATCACCGCGGAGGAATACATCCCCTTTTCCACACAATTCAAGATGGCCGCCCACACCGCCTCAAAAATTCAAGATGGCGACCAAACTCAGTTGGCAGATCGAGTTGTCTCTCGCCATCAAAGTGTACAGATGGCGCCACTAGTTCCTCCTCAAACCCTCCTCATGACGTCACTACATCCGGGTGAAAGTCGACTTTAAATCACCTTTACCTACTACTACCCCCGTTTTCCACCGTTTTCCCCCGCCGCACCTTTGAAATGAACAATACTGTCCATTTCGAGTTCGAATCCCATTTTTGTCAATTTTATTATGTTATTAGAACGGTTCTTGAAGAAATGTTTCTGGAGTAAAATAATATTCTACAATTAATATTTTATAAATAGAAAACCCCAAAACTGTTCTGGGTTTTTTTCACCACTTGCACTTCCGCCTGCAGTGCAACAGATCATTCGAGACGGATAGGCCTAATGATATTTGTCACCAATACATATGGTATTTAATAGATAGATATGCGTTTTATTGTAATAGCAAAGTAACATAGTAATGGCAAATACGAACAGAAGTGTGCCATTCAATACGGTAAAATATGAATGTTGTGGTAAAAACTCCCGGTTAGGCCAAACCAGGAAAATTTATGTTTTACAGCTCGATTGGCTGCAACAAGTTCGGAAACGTGAAGATTCTACCAAAGATGAAATCCTCTGTTCTAAATGTAGGTCAGGGTTTATACCTACCAGAAGAAAGGAAGCCCGATTGCGCAGGTTGACCATGAAGATGAAATGGCATCGCCCCGCCCTGCGTTATCTCAACGAAGGACCAAGATAACAAATACACCAGCTGAAGTGAGACTGGATAATATATGCACCAAGGCGTTATTTGACCAGCTATTTGAGATGTCACAGGGAGCAGTTGCGTGAAAAACGTTTCAAGGCTGGAGAAAAGAATTGATATCGCCGCTCAGAAAAAAGTAGTGTACTTCCATGACGGGGAAAGATATCAGCGAGCTCCTTCGGGATCGACAGAAAGCCGCCGCTTCTTCAGCTACACGGAGAATCGATTTCAATAGCGATACCATGACTGACGAGGATATGTTAACCTTAATTGATATAACCTTGTCACAATTCGATGACCTCGTGATGCATGCTTCACCGATCATATTACGGTTAAGCACAGCTCGCGAAGTCGTGAGCATGCTGCGTTCACAGCCCACACAACTGTCGCATCACTCGTATTGCAGATCGATATTTAGACTAGACAATATCACACGTTATGCAGATGGTGCCTAGTGCACCTCTCTCTCCAAAGCGCTTCGCTGGTGACCACTAGCCTCACACCGCTGAACCGGCACGGGTTCGAACCCAGCTGGTCCATGTGTGAAAGTTTGTCAGTTACTTGCCGAAGGGCGGTGGTTCTCTCCGGGTACTCCGGCTTCCTCCACCAACCAAACTGACTGTCACCATATGAATGAAACAAACTTGAGTGTGACATTAAGCCAAATTCCCTCCCTCCCTCCCTCTCCCCAAAGACCCAGTCCGTCTGTATTCAGAGATATCGAATATGGAGGGATTATATCAGAATTTCGAAAGAGCGCTGTAATAATATTACCCATAAACGTTTACCGCAGATATGGCACCAGAGAGAATCTAAAAAAAAAACAGATTAACATAAACATGATAAACTTAATAATAATATTGCTAATTCACAATATTTTATATTTAAAAAACAATAATAATACCCTCACTCCCATCTCCCCAGGACAAACCGCACTGTATTTTCATCACGCGATTTTCTGTGAGATACTCTTGATTTCATACAAATCAGGGAAGACTGTACTAGTAGGTCTACTTCTAACAATTTTTCCTCGAACTGATCGCCTTCAATAAGTCGTTTAAAGTTGATATTTGGTTCTGACATTTGGTATAGTTTTTTTTTTAAATTTGCCGCCGTTTGATTGATCGGATAAAAGTATCAGCGCCGTCTACTGGACGGCCGTGGTGAACACCCATCGTAAATTCGCGTTCGGGTATTTCCGTAAGGACAACGTCAGTGATTAACAAGATTGATAGAGGCATCCCTAGCTAGCAAAATTCCCACACGAGTTAAGTCGCTATAAAATCTGACTGGGGAATTTGGATAAGAGTGTTTATGTGCTATTACATGACCACAGCAAATGCAAACTGGGAACTTTGAAATACCTTGTCCAAGGAAAGCAGAATTGCAGTGTGAGATGGCATGAATGTGTGGCAAGAATACAATGCGATATTCTGCATGGGTAATACAACTTACAATTTTAGGCCTGTTTTCAACGTAATTGAACCACAATTTCAATTAGTTATTTTACTTATTTCTTTATCACCGGGTTTGACGAAATAAATAAAGAGCATCCAGTAGGAGGGTCTACAAACCTGTAAACTACTGAACGAGCAGTGCTGCAAAGCATTCAGCTCCAGAAATTGGTGTTCAATTCAAGACAATGAGCCCATAAACGGTGCTGCTTTTTTCTGAAGAAATTCTTTGCTAACAGATGGTTATGTCATGTATAATGGATATTCCTTATTCATTTCAGTTGCAGAGACAGAAAAGAATTTAATTGGTTACGCATGTACATAAAACCCTAAGTTTAAGTACAAGATTGAGTTGTCCATTATTGCCAGGAGGATTATAAACATAGTACATACATGTAGTGATAACCAATTTCAGACATCACAGCGAATTAGCTAAAATATTAGTCTGTTCACAAAATTAGTTTTATACACTGTTCTAGACTCATACGTGGGTAAGTTAATTATAGAAATATACAAACTTCTGAGCTATACTCAACGTAAACATATCCAATTCACAAGCTTTCGACTCTCACGCGGGAATCTTTATCAAGTGATCCGTTGAATTTCATAACAATTGCCAGTAAATATACAGATTGTCCAATCGTTTATGAACTTCCATGGATGATCGAATGTTGAATAGATATAGACACAATAGTGGTTATGATTGTTCACGGATTGCCATAGAGGCAAACGCCATGAAGAACGGCGACATAAGGAATATCGAACGGGTGACGCTATTCGACAGATCACTTGATAAAGCCTCCGTCTCGAGAGTCGAAAGCGTGTGCTTTAAATATGTTAACGTGGAGTGTAGCTCAGAAGTTTGTCTATTTCTATAAACTTTCGTGAATCCCCTCTTCACTGCTAACTTTGGCAACATGGTCAAATACGAATATGCTGTGTGTGATAATAGACAGTGTACTGTCATATTAAAGGGCTTGCATCCCACTCGGATTTTCACACACCCGCTGCTATTTGTCCTGTTAATGCAGAAACTATGCACATGCTCCATATAGATTATATTATTGGAAAGCAAGTTACTCTGGGATTATAGATCTGTGGATTTATTGGTTGTGGAATCGACGGGAATTCAAAATTTCAATGCATGTCATCAAAGAAAATTAGCCTCCTTTTTCAAATCTTTATTTTTCGAAAAGTTCCAAATTTTCCATTCAACTGTTAACTTTGCCGAGTAGAACAATCCTTCAACAAACTATCAGTTCCTCAGTTTTTCAGAAGTCAGCCTAGATCTTTTTTCCGTGGAATTTTATGTGTTAACAAAATTGAATGAAATGCTATGGACACATTTTGAACATTCATATCTCAGCAACCAGAACAACACATAGAAAACGGAGACGCAGAATTTGTCTTTACCTAGTTAAAAATGACCATGCCAAATTTCGAATCTTCATGATCGATACTTTCCCAGAAATCAATGGTTTAACTTATAAACTGGAGAAATCAAGTACAGAATAAAAGCGATAAGCAAATTCGGGCATATTAACTGATAGGGATTACCCATACAGTGCTGGTGTGACACAAGTGTTAATTGCCAGCTTAGTTGAGTGGGGACTCAAGCAGGCGAAAATGCTGACACTATTAATAAGATTGTGAATGCTAAATTCGTGAAAATAATCTCACCTGGATAATGAATCGATATAGTACTGAAGGAATGTGCAATACAAAAAAAAATAATAAGTCAGCTTTGACCCCTATGTGGACAACAAGCTCTTAAATGAGTAGAAGCGGTATATACAGTCATAATCCAAGTTAACAAAACTCGATAAATTTATCCTTGTGTCCTCACCCCCGCTTTCTGTCCAATGGAAAATCCATGCTTGATCACTTCTCACTTCTCATGTCCACAATGTCTGACATACAATCTTTATCTCTATAAAAATGAAGCGGGCATTCTCTCTCGTCGACTTTATGACAAAAGAGATGATTACAATTTCGACATCGTAAACTATCCCTTTCTGGAGAGTAATATTCCAGTGGGACCTGCATATGGCGTATACATATCTCGCTTAGTAGCATTTGCTAGATCCTGTGTTAAATGTGACGATTTTAATCAACGTCACAAAACATTGTTGCAGAAACTTATAAAACAGGGTTATTCCACCAAGTGTCTCCACTCCAAAGTTTCTCAAATTTGGCGATATATATCGCATGCTGATAGCAAAATACGAACGTAGCGTGCAAGTTCTATGGCGCTACGTTTCGTATCTTGTGTCTAATTCCGCTTAACCCGGGGCTAGGGGCCGTGTGAACCCATGTACTTCAAGATCCTCACGGTACTCATATGAACAGTCACAATCAAAGCGTGACTGAGATACATCATTCTTTAGATGACGACTTTACAACGAATATTATGGATTAAGAATACTGATCAGCGATACGGATTTGATATTTTTGGAACATCATGATGTCTTGCCGGCATCATTGAAAACTGTTGACCGCTTCTCTCTTGCAGGAAACAAGCCTATGTTTATGTATACTATGATTGTCTTTTTGAATTTGGTGATAATACTGTTATATGGAATATGGAATAGGTCTTTGGATTATGGACGCGAATATTCTCTAATGGACGACGGCTGAATTATGAATGACGGACCAGACGCTTGTAATTTTAACCTGTGTATGCCTGGATTCTGCTGGTGGACAAGTTGTCCCCGAGGCCGGGCCCCTGCACACCCAACACTCATAATGGATACAACAGAAAGAAATAATATTAAGATAGACCCGAGAAACCTTAGTGCAGGTTTCTCGGCCGAGTCTCTAATTGTTCGAAATGCACTAAGACCTCTTTCAATCCAAATGACAGATATATTTCTGACATCAAAGCAAGGCCACGACATCAAACCTTGTAATATGGCGCTTGATGATTGTTTAGCACCAAATTCTACATGTAATAATTTCAAAATTTCTAAGTGTGGACGTCGTGGATGTCTCACGTGTCCACTCTTTAATACTTCAGCTTCATTTAGTTCCGCGTTAACTGGTAACTCATATTCTGTTAACTCGTATGTTGATCTTAGTTGTTCTTCTACAAACTCTATTTATTTAGTTTCCTGTAAGAAGTGTGGTCAACAGTATGTTGGCAAGACCACCCAAAGACTCCATCGTAGTGTGAACGGTCACAGAGAATCCGTTAGGAAAAAGGACTTGCTTATAGGTTAACATTTTTCTGGACCCGACCATGGCTGGGATAACTTTAGTATTCAGATTATAGACGTCGTCTATCCATCTACTAAGGATTCTCCCTTTGGATTTGAGAGAAAAATCCGAGAGCGGGAATTATTCTGGATGCTAGAACTTGGGTCAGTGTTTCCGTTTGGTTTAAATGATAATATCAGTGGGTTCGGCAATGCTACAAACAGCCGTTCAAATATATCCAACATTACCCAACTATTTAAACCCCATCAACGGAGACAACGCAGCCATGGTTGGCGAAAGTTTAATAGTTCGATGATTCACGATCATATCACTTTAAATTACTTAGTGGGTTTAACTAACACACCCAATAGTATACATAGCTTACGTACAGTTCTGTATGCGTTACCTCTAAGAGCTTTAAATCAAATAGCCAGAGATATACAACAATCTGCGTCTTCAGGAAATATAATACCACCAAAAATCAGTAAAGTATGTCAAGATATATCGTATTTTCGGTTGTATCGTCCAGTGAACATAATCGAAACATCTCAAGATTGGCTTTTCTTGAAACTCAACTACTTAGATAAAGGACTGGACTTCATTAATTTACCTCGAATCCTGAATGATCCAGAGGTACGCAACGCTGTACCAAACTATTTTAAGTTCACAGAACCTCCTTGCATTTCATATAAGTATACTAAATCTATAGCCACCAAAATATTCAATTACTCCAATGCTGTCAAGGAGTTTGACTTGAACTTATACACGTCAGGAGGCTATAGTTGTGATTGTGAATCGTCGAACTTTTTCTATACACCATGCAAACATATTGTGACTGGTGACCTTGATGTGGTGAGCGATAAGGATCTGAAATTACTCCTGATGAAAGGACCTAAATATACAGAGCCAAGAAGAATAAATCTGAAGGCCGACCAGAAGATAGTCCTGTCTGCATTGGAACAGTACGTTATTGATTGGTCTAAGCGAGAAAAAGTTGAACCTACAGTACTCGCTGATTGGCTTGACCTCACCAAGAGCAAGATCGTTGAAACAATCCGCCATATTGACAGAAGTACTCTTCCCCAAGCAAAACAAGTACTGAGAAACCTCAATTCGCAAGAAGTTCTAGCAAATCTCCAGAGTAAATTCGCCATAGTCCCAGCAGACAAAGCTCCGAATAATATAATATTCATATGTAAATATTACTATTACCAGGTGCTGGTTAAAGAATTGAGTGTAGACATATGTTCATCAAATACGTCTACTTACTCCCGAACTGCATTTACTCTGGAAGATTTATTTAACAATCACAAAAAGTTTCTCAGGGAAAGAGGTATTTGTCTTCCAACCAATCATAACGACATAACAAAACTATACTGGACTCCAAAAATGCATAAATCACCATACAAAGATAGATTCATAGCTGGTTCTAGAAGCTGCACCACCAAGCTTCTTTCAACCCTATTAACGAGGGCCCTTCAGCAGGTAAAAGCATTTTGGGAAATGTATTGCGCCACTATTTCCAAGAACTCTGGCGTTGAATGTATGTGGATATTGAAAAACTCAAAATGTCTTACGGAAGAACTTGATGCTAAAGGTCACATACCGTACAGACATGTATCCACATGTGATTTCTCGACTCTCATCAGGTATACTACAATCCCTCATCAGGACCTTATTGACCGTCTAAGTTCATTAATAGTATCTGTGTTCAAGAAACCTGATCGTAGATATATTAATGTCGGAAGCCATAAAGCATTCTTTAGCTCGACTACATACAAGAGATATCACTCATGGGATGTTTCTTTGTTTATAGAGTTGCTTGAATTTCTCATTGAAAATATCTATGTGAAATTTGGCAACACAATATATCAGCAGCATATAGGTATTCCAATGGGTACTAATTGTGCACCCCTGTTGGCTGACCTGTATCTGTTCTCTTATGAATATGACTATATGCAGGCGCTTTCAAAAACCGATCCATTCAAAGCCCGTTCCTTCTCATTCACCAAACGCTATATAGACGATCTACTCGCTGTGGGTAATCGCTATATAAATGACGCAGTGAAGAATATATATCCACCTTCACTGGATTTGAAGGAAACTACAGATAGCCCTACAGGTACATCATATTTAGATCTCTATCTCTATAAAAATGAAGCGGGCATTCTCTTTCGTCGACTTTATGACAAAAGAGATGATTACAATTTCGACATCGTAAACTATCCCTTTCTGGACAGTAATATTCCAGTGGGACCTGCATATGGCGTATACATATCTCGCTTAGTAGCATTTGCTAGATCCTGTGTTAAATGTGACGATTTTAATCAACGTCACAAAACATTGTTGCAGAAACTTATAAAACAGGGCTATTCCACCAAGCGCCTCCACTCAAAGTTTCTCAAATTGGCGATACATATCGCATGCTGATAGCAAAATACGAACGTAGCGTGCAAGATCTATGGCGCTACGTTTCGTAACTTGTGTCTAATTCCGATTAACCCGGGGCTAGGGGTCGTATGAATCCATGTACTTCAAGATCCTCACGGTATTCATATGAACAGTCACAATCAAAGCGTGACTGAGATACATCATTCTTTAGATGACGACTTTACAACGAATATTATGGATTAAGAATACCGATCAGCGATACGGATTTGATATTTTTGGAACATCATGATGTCTTGCCGGCATCATTGAAAACTGTTGACCGCTTCTCTCTTGCAGGAAACAAGCCTATGTTTATGTATACTATGATTGTCTTTTTGAATTTGGTGCTAATACTGTTATATGGAATATGGAATAGGTCTTTGGATTATGGACGCGGATATTCTCTAATGGACGACGGCTGAATTATGAATGACGGACTAGACGCTTGTAATACATGTATATGACAACAGGACTTAAATATCAACAAATAAAACTGTAATAGATAGGCATAAGCCTGGTTTACATGTACATCGGAATTAAGGATTTAATTAGCCAAAATGAGTCTTTACATAATAGTGGTAATTTTGGATCAGAGGGTAGAAACTTATCCCTCTAATATAATCAGGTTTTGTCACTTTATTTAGAGCATTTCTCTCTTAAAGATGTAATCAGCCTCAAATCTAGGCTGGGATCGAGGTCCTCAAACTTCACAGAAGTGACGTATGTTACGACAGCTACAAAATAAAACCCATATGACCAGGAAAAAACTGAACTTGTTTCTACCATTCAGGAGACTATGAAAAGATTTGGTCTTTGAAATAAACGGCATGGCATGCCGCTTACAATTTTTCGATGGCCGTGTCAGGAAGCTTATACACGTATTTTGCATTATACTACGTATGGTCTGCCACTATACCGAGCATTTAGCCCCAGTCACACTGTCAAGAATTGGGTGGAGAATGCCGGCCAGTGACCACGAATGTTTTAATCTTGTCGATTCGTGTCAATTCGCCTCTAGAAGGCCTCTTTGAAACTGTCGTACGAATCCCTTACGCATGCCGTAGGTTCCTTGCACGACAGCCATAAGCATTTAACAAGAATCATCAAGAATGAGTACGCATGCAGTACGATTAAATGAAGAACGCCCCACGCATCAACACGACAGCCCGCGAACCCACTACGAATGCTCGATAATCTGCTACGAATAAGTACGTATGCAGTACGAGGTTAGTACGAATGCAGTATCGTAGTATGATCGTACAAGAAGCGTAGAATGCGTCCAACAATCGTACAATGCGTACGGCACTCTTGCTGATTTGTGACCGAAAGAACTACTACGACTACCCACGAATATACACGATAGGAGGAGAATGCATGCGAGAACGCAGAAGGTTGGTGCCAAGAATACCATACGTATGCTATTTAATCGTACTTGGCCGGCGAATGTTTTGAACATTTCAAAACTTTCGTACTCCCTCCGAGAATATGCAATAACGGTCACGATCTGCGACGAATCCCGCAAGATGGCTGTACGAATTGCCAAGAATGACCACGATTTTCCAGTTCACAGTGATTCGCCTACCCAGTTCTCGACAGTGTGACCGGGGCTTTAGGTACGAGCTATGGCGTTATCCCATGGCTGCAGCTTTTCAGCATTCAGATTCGTGAGCGTCGATACGTCATTCAAACGTCACTTTCCTCTCCTGGTACAATACCTGTTCAACGGCTCTTGTCGAAGCGGGCAGAGTTTCAAATTTCTCTTTATATGGCGATCCAACTATCATCCGATATAACTCCTATGATGCTTTCGCAAAGATCGCTGTTATTAAACGCACAGGGGAGAGTTTATAAAATCATAGATTTTGAGGCTGATTCCATCTTGAAAATCAGTCACTTTCCAATTGACATACGTGGTTCTGTGTCAAGAAGCCCAAGTCTTCTGTGGTAACGATACACCAGACCTGTGCTGTAATATTTGTATGATTAGACAACTGTGGGATTTGGATTAATGTCAAACTCAAGGCTATTTCACTCATATGGTGACACCCAGTTTGAAAGGTGGAGGAAGCAGGAGTACCCGGACAGAACCACCGCCCGTCAGCAAGTAACTGTTGGACAATTACTAACCTGTATCATGTGATTCGAGGCGAAATACATGTTAACACAAAATAATACGATAACCCATACAGGGTCTTGTAAAACTGGAATTAGGAAACCTTCAGGAGGACAGGGCTGCCTACACAAATGTTTTTATCAATCACATATGATCACTGTAGCGAAATTTCAAGAAGATCTAACAAGCCATGTGGGGCGGATAACCAGTATAACACTTCAAATGGTGATACAAGCATGAAACTTGGCATAAATATCCCCATTGGATATTTATTCGAGAAAATTAATTGAGCCATCAGAAAATCCAAGATGGCGGCCATTTTCAAGATGGCCGCCAATATTAACCATTTAAAGGGAACGTAAACTCTGGTGAACCGTGCATGGTCAGTTAAAGCGTTTTCCTCATAGAATCCAAATCGTGTATCAAATATTTTTTTACAATTTTTTCGAAGCAGTAACGTTTTAACTTCGTTACACTGGAATAACATAGAGGCCTCCATGTTTGAAGAATCGTGACGTCAGCGGACACTAGTTCTTCTGTCTCTGGAGGTAAAAACGCGTCAATTGGAGGTGCAGCATTCGAGACCGTAGCTTACAAACATGAACGAGGATGATAGTACGACGTGTCGGGATTACCTGGTACATTGTGAAGCTAAATGCAGAGCAGCCCGGCATCGTAGAATATCTGCTAGAATCAGGCCGTATTCTACATCAAAGCTAATCCGTAACATTGCCTCTGCTAGTCGGGGAACGGAGGAGTGCATGAAAACGACCATATGCGGCCATGTTATCTCGACGCAGAGAATGTCCGATGACGTAGGAGATTATCGGCAAAACTGAATTTCACGCTTTCCCATTGGATAAAAATCTTGCTCAAAATAAACATGGCGGCGCCCCCAAGAAATTCCAAATCACGGTATTTTCTATGTTTGCGTCTGTCTCATTCGTTGGAAAAAAATGAGAAAAAATATTTGTCACAATTTTTTTAATCTATCGGGACTCTTGTATAATTCCCGCGGTGTTTTACCGCAGAGTTTACGTTCCCTTTAAATACACATACTTTATTATTATGGTGGTTTTTCGGCCCGGATTAAGCTAGCAAATCTGTGACTGGGGTTCTTCCAGATGATTCCATGAATCCAATATTTCACCACTTCTCTGGAACACTCTCATGCATCATTTACCTGGAAATCCAATATGGCGGCCATTTGCTTGTGTGGGTGCCGAATGCGCCACAAATAACAATTTTAAAACCACGTGAACGACTTATCTCACAGATTGTGACCCAGAATGCTTGATAAGAAATGCATGCGTATGAGATTGTATAATATAACCAAAAATACCCCAAAAAGTAGCCAGTCCATTACCTAGACATATAACTTAGAACTCAATAAAACACTGGTCCGGTAAGCCACAGGTTAATAGCGTAAACTCGGACTGATTGTTACCTATTACATTAGTAGAAAGAGGTGAATTTCTGTCACATTCTGCAGCGCCCAGAGTTATCTGCCCCTGAGTAGAGGGAGTCACGTGGAGCTGAGTCACATTCGGGGACGTCACTTCCGGATCAAAGGTCACATATGCACTACGGGCTATAGGGTACAGGTGTACCACACATGCTCTAATGCGTTAGAGCTTGTTACTATAGGGCGTTAAGGCATTAAACTAGGGCGTTAGGCATTAAGATGGGATGTTAAGCCGTTGAGACAGCTGTTAAGGCGTAACGACTGGCGTTAAGGCGTTAAGATTGGGGCGTTAAGGCATAACGACGACCGTTGATGGGCATCACTGCATTTCGATGAATTAGTGTCAATTCCATGGAATAACTAGAACAATCAGAGCTTCCGAGCTATTTCACCAAGGCGTTGAAGCGTTAATCTGGACGTTGGCAAGCGTATCCCAAAAACTTGCACAGTCGACGTTCAACCGTCAACGTGGGTTATACATGCTCTGAGTGCGAACGCACGTTCATCAGACATTACGACATGATGCGACACCAGAAGAATACACAGGGGATTATAGACACAGATGAGCCCACTGAAGCAGATACTGAGAATATGCCAACTGATTCTGAGAATCCACCGACTGATACCGAAACAGGGGCTGTTGAGAGTCTATCTACTGATATAGAGATCTTGACCTCAGATAGTCGGGGAAGTGAGGATGAACCTACCTTCTGGGATTGTATTGTGACAGCAGCTATTAATACTCGCGCTGCAACGATCGAAGACGCCGGGCAGGATAAATTACAACAGACGTACATCCAAATGCGACCCTGCATCAGGAAAACAGCCATGGCGATCTATGACCAGTATATCCTGCTGCCGCTTGAAATGAAAGGCGAACCCACACGCGCGTCACTTGGAAGAGAATATTAAGCTACCACCCACCAAGGCCCTGCAAAATGCGATCAAAATGCGCAAACAGCTGTTCTAGGACATGTTGCCCTTACAGTATCCTAGCCTGCCCTACAACGATTAGAACAAACGGATCAGAGCGAACATAGTCGAAGACTGAACTTTCTGAAATAGCGACTTCTGATTGGACAAGAGCAGCATCTAACAGGCAAAAACGAATGTGACAGATGCAGCGCCAAATGGTGGCTTCTGATTGAACAAGAACATACCTGAGCTGTAAACATATCCAACGCGGCTCCCCCAGCTTGGGTATGATGTAACATTGGGGAGAAAATCTATATGAAAACTTGTGAAGGAGTTGATCTTTCATTCTTTCATCTGTCAGCGTCATCGCGTCAAGATATTATGCCAGGGCGTTAAGGCGTTGAGATAAAGCATTAGCGTGCGTGAAGATAGGCGTTGAGGCGTTGCGCGGGATTACGCTTCTTTCGCTGCAAGTACTGCTATGCATATAATCATGAAGTGCCTGGGCCATATTATCACCTCCGAAACTCCCCTTTGTCTACTACTCATTGCACATGTACATGTGTGTCACCACCAGTCTGGCTCTGCCAGATAAGAGCTTCAATGGGATACCACTCATGTTTGGATACAGCCTGAGGCTAATGGTTTACAAACGGCCTAATATGACCACTCACTCACTCACTCTCACTCACTCACCATCATTAGTGCGTCGATGCGTTAAGACGGGCGTTGGGCACGCCTCAATCACTCACTCACTCACCCCCATTCCTCCTCCTATTCCACTTCCTCCTCCTACTCCTCCTCCTCCACACACACCTACACACATACGTTGAGTTAAATCTAGCATGTAGCCAGATCGAACATGTCCACCTCTCCCCAAACGCGCTACTTTACCCTTCCGAATCTCCCCGAGTGCCCAGGCTCATATCGCTCCCAGTCTGACTGTACTCCACGAGTGCTTGACTAGTATACCTCACTCGACCCATTCGGACCAATATTGGACCATCTCGACACCAAAACGTCCATTCCAATGCTCCTTTCCCACTGCGCATGTGCAGATGGACGGTATTTCCACTACACCCCCGCCCGGACGGATTCTCCCATACGAATGCTTCGACATGACACACCACACGACCCATTCAGACCAATATTGTTCCATCTCTACCCAAAAACGTCAATTCCAATGTCCTTTTCCCACAATTGCCTGCCTGTGCATGCGCACCATATCCCTATACTTTCAATCCACACCAGCTCAGTCCACCAGTACTTCAAACTGATACCTCACACAACCCAATCGGATCAATAGTGGTCCACCACAAACCCAAAACGTCGACCCCGATCTGCCTATGCACGACGTATGCGCATTCAGAACTTGCGAAAATCAGCCGGTGGCCACGAGACCCTACCATCGTGTTCTACATGGTAAGACAGAGAAAACAAGGTGCCACAACCCATAGCAAAATCCAAAAGAAAAAAAATGACCACCCCAATACTTCTACCCCAAACATACATTTCCTGTAGATTAATATTGAAGTACCTGGGATCTTATTTAGGGGCAGATAACTCTTACCTGGGCCGTCACGTGACCGGAAGTGACCTTTGACCCGGAAATGACCTTTGACTCGGATGTGACCTCTGACCCGGAAGTGACGTCATCGGATGGGACGTCAGCTCCATTTTACTCCACATATTCAGGGGCAGATAACTCTGTGCGCGCAAAAATGTGACAAAATTTCAACTCTTCCTACTACTAATATGAGAGTTTTGGATTTTTTAAATTGCACTGTTAGTTTCAGGATGTTTAGAAAATTATCAATTATAACCTACATATCTTAAAATCGAATAACGGTACCATTTTATGTGTTGAAAGTGAAAATTGACAGAAGAAAAAGGCGGCCATCTTGAAAATGACGGCCATCTTGAATTTTCAAGTGGCTCAATTGCTTTTCTTGAAATATGACCTGATGAGAATAGTTGTGCCAAGTTTCATGCTTGTACCACCATTTGAAGTATTGACCCCTAAAATGGACGACTTGTAACATAGAAATTTGCATTGTATACCTTCAAGTCGTAGCACTAACGTTTTCTGAGAAGGTGACCAAATCTCACAGGCGTATTCAACACAACTTCTTACGAGGCACATATTCAATGATTTGATGGCAGTTACATTATTAAAAGATTGACAGTTCCTTCGAATAAAACCATACATTCTGCTAGCCTTACTAAGAACAGTATCAACATGTGATTTAAAATTTAAGTTATCTGATAAAATCACACCCAGATCTTTGATTTCTTTGACATTTTGTAATGGAACATCATTTATTGTATATGTAAAATCAGTCTTGTTTCTCTTCAGAGTAAAATTGATAGAGATACATTTTGAAATATTGAGACTGATCTTCCATAATCTACACCACTCAATTGCATTGTTTAGATCAGCTCGCAGTGAATAACAATCATTGATTGAGTGAAGTACTTGAAAAACTTAGCATCATCAGCAAACAACAGACATCTACTTTCTGTTAAAACATTGGGAAGATCGTTGATGAATAATAAAAACATACTAGGTCCTAAGATTGAGCCCTGGGGGACTCCGGAAGCAACAGTTCTCCATGAAGATGTCACCCCGTCAATAGCAACCCGCTGACTTCTATTATTAAGATAGGATTTGAACCAGTTAAGAATGTTACCACGGACTCCATATTTACTAAGTTTATATACGAGAAGATCATGACTGACAGAGTCGAAAGCTTTACTGAAATCAGTATACACAGCGTGGACCTGGGAACGATTCTCAATCTGGTTCGTAACAAAATCAGTAAAACAGACTAAGTTTGTAATAGTCGACCTATTTGCTGTAAAGCCATGCTGTTCATCACAAAGCATAGGAGAGAAACAGGTCTATACTTGTTGACATTTTGTTTATCTCCAGCTTTGAAAACAGGTACAACATTTGAATATTTAAGAACTGAGGGGAAACTACCGAATTTCAAAGACAAGTTAAATAGTTTGCATAAGGGTACACACAGTTCATCTGCACACGTCTTGAGAACTTTGCCAGTGATATTGTCATAGCCACATGACTTGTAAACGTTTAAGTTTGACAATATTTCGTGCCCCTCGTTAAATGATAGAGATAATTCAGAAAAAGTATCACTTGACTCATCGACCATTGGCGGAAAGTTCGAAGCGACATCACCATTGAATATTGAAGTGAAATAATCATTATATAAAGAGGCAATATCAACACTTTTCGAAGCTTGGCGATGACCGTCTGACATCGGACCGCTAAACGAACCTTCACACTTTTTGCGTTTAATGAAACCCCAAAATCGTTTAGGATTATCCTGGAGAGAGTCCTGAACTGTAGTAAGATAATCCTTGTACTTCAGTCACTGGAGTTTCTTTACTTCTTTTCTGAGTTCTGAAAACCGTGTATACTCATAAGATAATTTGTTTTCCCCAGTTCTGGTGTATTGTTTACGGGCATATTCCTTTTCTTTCACCAGGGCCACTAGTTCATTGTCATACCATATGGGAAATTTGTACGGTGTAGCTACGTACATGGTCTCTCAGAACAGGGTAAAATCGGAACGGCGCGCGGCTTAGTTTAGACGAAAAGTCAATCAATTATACCTCTCTTTATAATATATATATTTTATATTTTTTTACTGCTTCGAGATAGTGAATAAAAAAACAAAACCGCGCGCCGCCCTGAAATTTATGGTATGGTGTAGCTGTATACAGGCTTGCCCAGAATAATGTAGATCCAGAGCGGCGCGCCGCTTAGTTTTAAAGAAAAATCGAGAAATATACCACAACCCATTATTATTTTTTTAAATTTATGTTAAAGGCTGGAAATTTACATGTCAAAACAAAACAGCGCGCCGCAATGAAAATTAATGGTATGGTGTAGCTACGTGCTTGGTCCTTCAGAATAGAGTAAGATCAGAGCGGAGGGCAGCTTACTTTAGACGAAAAGTCCATTATTTATACCCCTCTTCATGATATATCTTTTTAATATTTTTTGACTGTTTTGAGATATTATATTAAAAAAACAAAGCCGCGCGCCGCTCTAAAATTATTGGTATGGTGTGGCTGTATACAGGCGTGCTCGGAATAACGTAGATGCAGAGCGGCGCGCTGCTTAGTTTTAAAGAAAATCTAATAATTATACCCCATCCAACATTTTGTTTCGTTTCTTTGAAAGTTTCGAAATTATATGTAAAAGAACAAAGCCGTACGCTGCTATGAAATTTATTTATTGATGTAGCTTTCTATTTGTTCTTTGAGAAGAGTACATCGAGAGCGGCGCTCGATTTAGTTTTGACGAAAAGTTGACCAATTATACTAGACTTGTTTTTATTTCTTTGACCTTTTCGAAATTGAACAGAACAAGCAGCCAGAGGATGCTAGGTCCCCCGCCAAAATGGCAGCAATATTTATAAGCGCTGTCGGTTTCAGAAGATATTCATGAGGATGGCAACGGCTACTTCACAGGCGTAAGAAGCAGAGGGGTCTTTCCACCTTCCCAGGTTTGAGATCAACTCCGAATGGCTGACTGAATGTTGATTGCTACTGTAATATATTTTCTTTACCATGTAGCATGAAAATTATGTAACCGAAATGCAACCCCAAGAGACAACTCATGGCATATTATCTGCAAACTAAATTTGACAAGAATATGAAGGCATCCTCAACCTATTGCCCAGAAACCAATTTAGACTTTGCCACAAGGAGTCACCACCTGTAGGTGCAAGCAGGCAAAACACAATCCCAAATGACATCTCATGTCATGGTGTCGGCATATGAACTTTGAGACTCTGAAGAGGGGTCCTCAAGTTATTGCCGGTACTAGATGCCCACCGGTGTTCATGTTATTTGGGGCGGGTCACATATGAATACAAAATTTGAGAATAATCTGATGAGCAGTCGCCAAATTATTGCCCGGAAACAAATTTTTCCACCAGGAGACGCCACCTGTAGGCAGAAGCGGGAAAAATACAATCCCAAGGAACATGGTATCGTGGGGACATCTGCATACCAAATTTGAGAAGAATCCGATGAGGGTCCTCAAGCTATTGCCCAGAAACCAAATTTAGATTTTGACACCAGGTGACGCCACCTCTAGGCGCAAGTCAGTGAAATGCATTATCAAGCGACATCTTATGTCACGGTACATTCATACAAAAATTTGAGAAGAATCCGATGGTCAGTTCTCAAGTTATTACCCGGAAACGAATTTGTGATGTTGCCACCAGGTGGCGCCACCTGTGAGTGCAAGTGAGCGAAAGGCAATCCCAAGCAACAGCTCCTGGCATGGTAAATGCATGCCAAATTTGAGAAGAATCCGATGAGCCGCAACGTTTCTCATGTTACCCAGAAAGGCACATATGTAGGATATTTCAAAGAAATTCGACCAAGTGTTTCTAAGTTATCACTTGCAGCATGGAATAATGGAATGAACTCTAGTGGCGCCACCTCCGGGTGGATTTTGCTGAAATGCACCACCAACGGTGTTTTGTCGCAGGGAATGCATTTACCAAATTTCAAAGAAATCCGACAAATTGTTCGAAAGTTATCTCTCGCGAAGGATTTGAACAAACATGAACGGACATGCATTAAAGATTGGAACAAGACCCAGTGGCACCACCTACAGGCGGATCTTGCTGAAATGTAATACCAGCGACGTCTTGTCGCAAAGAATGCAGATGCCAAATTTCGGAGGAATCCGACCAAGCATTTAGGAGTTATCGCTTACGCAGTATTTGCACGGACATGCACTAAATATAGGAACAAGACCCAGTGGCGCCACCTACAGGCGGATCTTGCTGAAACGTAATACCAACAGACGTCTTGTCACAAAGAATGCAGATGCCAAATTTCGGAGGAACCGACAAAGCAGTTAGGAGTTATCGCTTATGAAGCATTTGCACGAACATCCACTAAAGATTGGAACAAGACCCAGTGGCGCCACCTACAGGCGGATCTTGCTGAAACGTAATATCAACAGACGTCTTGTCGCAAAGAATGCAGATGCCAAATTTCGGAGGAATCCGACAAAGCATTTAGGTGTTATCGCTTACGAAGTATTTGCACGGACATGCACTAAAGATTGAAACAAGACTCAGTGGCGCCACCTACAGGCGGATCTTGCTGAAACGTAATACCAAGAGACGTATTGTCGCAAAGAATGCAGATGCCAAATTTCGGAGGAATCCTACAAAGCATTTAGAAGTTATTGCTTACGAAGTATTTGCACGGACATGTCCGTGCATGCACGGACAAATAGAAGCAAGACCCCAGTGGCGCCACCTACAGGCGGATCTTGCTGAAACGTAATACCAAGAGACGTCTTGTCGCAAAGAATGCAGATGCCAAATTTCGGAGGAATCCGATAAAGCATTTAGAAGTTATTGCTTACGAAGTATTTGCACGGACATGTCCGTGCATGCACGGACACATAGAAGCAAGACCCCAGTGGCGCCACCTACAGGCGGATCTTGCTGAAACGCAATACCAAGAGACGTCTTGTCGCAAAGAATGCAGATGCCAAATTTCGGAGGAATCTGACAAAGCATTTAGAAGTTATTGCTTACGAAGTATTTGCACGGACATGTCCGTGCATGCACGGACACATAGAAGCAAGAACCATTTTAAAGTCCCCGGCCGCGTTGCGGCGGGGGACAAAAAAGATAAGCGGCGTGCTCTGAAATTAAATTGATGGTGTAGCTGTATACATGCTCTTTCATAATGTACTAGATTCAGAGCGGCGCGCGGCTTAGTTTTGACAAAAAGGTCCTTCAATCATACCCCTCCCAGCATATATCTTTATCATTTTTTTAAATTTGCTTTTGGTAAAAAATCAATCAAATATACCCTGGCTTCAACATATATATTTTTTGTATTTCTTTGAATGTTTCGATGTTTTGTGTAAAAACACGAAGGCGAGCGTCTCGTTCAAATTACCTTTGTAGTGTAGCTGGATATATGTTTTCTTCAGTGTGGTTCACAATCTAACCAGACTCTAGTCGGGATTGTATTCCCCGAGTACAATACCCGCAAGCGAGATGGCGTTAATATTGGTAAATCAGTGATAATTAGGACTTGTATACATTCCTCCTCATCCCACAACTTCGACAGGCAAGATATATGGCTACAATGAGCATAATTGGGTCAAACCAGGTTTTCTGTAGATATGAAACGAATCGGCATTTCATATTTCGAATATTCATCGAATATCCAATATCAAACGAATATCCATCGAATATCCAACGAATATCCAATGAATATCCAACGAATATCCACTGAATATTTTTGAATATTTAACCTTGGTAAACCAAACCGCTGAGATCCGAATGTCCAATGTCCAATATCCAATATCAAACCCACTTCACACCGCTAAAATAGCCCACTTTGCAAGTTGCTAGGCAGGCCAATGCTATTTAAGTTGATATGGTGCACTAGCGTTGCACTAATTCCTCAGCTATGCCACTGGACTATGTGATGATACCACGGCAAACATATAACCTGATCTTCAAGTTTCGATAATTAAGACGGGTTGCATTCGCTCTTCTTCGCATGATTCGGTATCCAATGGATTAGTGGTTCCAATTGTCTAGGACTATTAATCCTATCTGGCCTGGGCGATTTGGGGTGTATCGCAGCCTGGGGGGGGAGGCGGAAAGTCCCCCCCTATATATTTTCTCTACCACTAAGTCTAGAGCGCTGAAACTTACCACACAGTATCTTGAGTTCAAGCTCTACCGGAAAATGTAAAAAAAATCCAAGATGGCCGCCATGATGAAGTCACAGTGACGTAATCTTCTCGGAAGCCATTTTTCGGCCTTTTTGGGGTCGATTTTTCGAAATTTTCATTTTTCAGATTTTTCTCTCGAAAAAAATCTAATAAAATAGAGAATAATTACTTTTGCATAAATAAAATACTTTTAAGACCTTTTAGGCAAGGAAAATGTGAAGAAATGGAGCGAAAAGATTGAAAAACACGACTTTCGCGGATACCACATAACCGCCATTTTGAATTTACCCATGATCCTCTGCCCGGGGTTTATTGAAAATAGGCTCAAAATGACCCCAATAAGATAAGCTTAAAAGTCACCAAGTTTCAGCCTCCTCGGTTTTGTCGTTTCGGAGCAGCAGAGAAAAGTTCACTAGGGTGGGGCACTCCCCCCCCCCCAGGCCAGGTACATGTAGGGTTAATATATGCGAACACCACACCGCCTGGAATGCTCTGTCAGTCAGGCTATGCCCTCTGAAATCGATTTTGCTTTTAATTAACCCTAATCAAATAAGCCTTGGGATCCATGATTAACTCGGCACAGAGAAGAGGAACTCCGGAAATATTAGCGAAAAGTATTTTGTACTGCCTGTACTGATTGAATAATAAAACAAAAAGTGGACACAATTAGGTTTATTGGGCTTCGCACTCCATCATTGCATGTCGGAACCTGGTATGCCTATAATATAATTATTTTACTTCTTCAACTTTTTCCGCGACTGTGACAGAGAAGATCTCGATGTCAGTAAAGCTATTTATTTTCCCTGTTGTAAAATTCATCGTGAACTTAATGAAAATTTTCTTAGGAATATCCCCAGCGCTCTTGTGTATGACTTTCAATAACTCCTCGTATCTTCTCTTCTTTTATGCGGTATACATGCCAGGCATATCCAACTCTAGATATACCTGTTTGACACGCAATACCTCGTCATCATGAAATCCGTAATTCTCCAGAAGATAACGAAAAGAACCCTGCATAGATAAACATTTAGTTGAAACTCCAATCTCGACTATTCAGTGTTACTGCTAATAAAAACAAGAGCCAGATAGGCTTCAGTATACGCCCGCGCATACATCTGTGCGTTTGACTGAAGAAGACAAAAATTAAGAGACACAATTTGAAGAACTTTGGAGAGCCTAGCCATTATTCCTAGAGATATTGCAACAGCCAGAATTTGACATTTATAAAATAGATCAAAGTCAATAAAATTGGAATGGTTTCTAGTCCTTCACCATTTGCACATGTAGTATGAATCTGGAGAGCCCGGGTGTAATACTTCATTAAAAAGTAGGTCAAGGGCAATCATCCACGATGGGCTTCTTACTCATTGTCACTTGCTAGGATATGTTATATGAATTTGTAAAATCAGAAACGTTGGATATTATTGTTGTTTGCATGCATGGGTATCGGGTTACTTGTGGCTCTTGAATTTTGTTACATTTGGTGTTCTCTTCTTATTTTCTGTATATTCTAAACGGTTGGGTTTCAACATAGGGAGATTCTAGATCTATCCTACTCTATTCTGTCAATTTCACACAAGACGGCAGACTTCGAGATCTGGAGCTATGCGTTTCGTATGAAAATGGATTAAAACGTTTTTCATGTAATCCTTTCTTGCACGAGACGATTCGTAGCGAGAGTCAATTTTTGTATATTGCCCTGGCTATAAATATTTCATTTTTGGAATACTCCCAAGCGACTCTTCTCCTTAAAGCGGCAACATATATTGCCACAATGTACTGGGTAGTTGTCTCAATATATGTAGGGAACGACATAAATAAAACAGTTGAATTCTGCTATTTTATTCGACAGTTCGAGTCGAATTAGCCTTATATCGGTATGTTGTAATTCTTCTTTCAACTAGTGTACACTTGAACAACTTTGCTAATGGTCGGCAAAACTATCACGCACTGTACCGGAGTTCACATGACAGATAGAGATGCCTAGGCTATTCTATTCCCCGTAGACTAAAATTTCTACAACTATGTTACATCATAGAGAATGAGTAACAATAGTTTCCCGTGAAATCCATTGTTGTTGCGTTGGGACAAAAGTATTTAAGTTGGAGCGATATGCAAGAGGTGGGAAAAATTGACGACGTCTGGGGACTAAAAAGCAACCATATGACTCTACAGGAAAGTACTCGTCGACACCTAGCATTCAGACCCGAGAATACGGTGGATTATCGGACGTAGCCTTAGTATCTCAGCCGCGTTTTTATTGCAGCTGTTTAAACACACAAGCACATACCTTATAACTGTGTCGGCAGCGTAGTTATGTTCACCGCGGGCACACAGCGCATTGTGAACTGCCAGTGGCAGCAGAATCATTCACTGCGAACTTAGCCAGGAAGCAAGCGTCAGATTCGACAGTCAATATTCTGTCGTCATCCATATAAGAATTTCCGCGTTAATAATCGTAATACGTATTCCGTGTGGCAGTTAGCATCAATTCGGAATGTAAGAAAATAAAAATAATGCAAAATTACAACACATCTATGGGAAGTGGGAAGAGGTGCCGACATACTGACAGAGCCACATGACTTCACAGTATAGTCTTCTGGTTAACCTATTTTAAAGCACATACAAAGAATCTAAGAGACGGTGGATTCCATCAATACAATAGCGGTCAACAAGTTTGCCTTGATTCAGCAAGACATAGTAAAAAATTTTCTTTATCCTTCCTTACATAAATCAATATTCTTAATCCAAATGAAGTTTAAAGCCATTTTCTAGAGTATGTATCTTGTCCACGCTTTGATTGTGACTGTTTATTTTACATCATGGAGATGTCAAATACATGATATCCAAAATCCTTCTTTCTCCCTTTCCTAGGTTAAGAGATAGGGATTTCCTTTAAAATCCATCTAGCCGAGAATTTAGTGCAGCAACATCCATCCAATTTGATAAATTTCGATGGACATTGTGATTATTTTTAAATAGTAAGAATATAAGAAAAGGTTAAATTCTATTTATATGATCTTTCCAAGAATGTGCCTCAAAACCAGGGCTATTCCCTATGTTTTCCGGGTTATCAAATGGAACATGGCTCAGTGCACTTAATATTGTCTAAAGCTAAAAATGCACGCGAACCTATATTTTTTTCTTTGTTTTTGCTCGTATTACACAATTAGGAATGCAACAACACATATTATTCAAAAAGTTAATAACACAGGTACATTTGAGCATAAATTATTCGCCAGCACTGCATTTTAATTAAACGTATCGGTAATGGCAATTTCCCCTTCCATTATGTAAGATTTTTATTATTCCTTTGCGTAACTGTCGGATATCATTGTCTCTTTCAGGCCCACTGCATGCCAAATATCTTGCTTATCTTGCTGTATATTATTCCACTATGGTATGTGCTTTAGAATAGGTTAACCAGAAGACTATATTGTGAAGTCATGTGGCTCTGTCAGTATGTCGGCACCTCTTCCCACTTCCCTTATATGTGTTATAATTGTTGACGATGGCCTAACATAGACCGAAATATACAATTTTTTTCTTTGATAGGAAAATATACAAGCAATAAGTGCTATAGGTAAAATACCTAATACACGCTTAAAACTAAAGTGTTGAAACTTACTCGTAAAGGGTTGAAATAACTCTTTAAGTGTGTCCACAGGGACTGCTCTTTAAGTGTTGTCCCTGTGGACACACTTAAAGGGTTATTTCAACACTTTACGAGTAAGTTTCAACACTTTAGTTTTAAGCGTGTATATACACGTGCAAACACGAAAATCATATGGATTAAATTACTGATCAGCGATACGGATTCGATATTTTTGGAACACATGATGTCCTTCCAAACATCATTGAAAACTCTTGGTCGCATCTGTCTTGAATGAGGTCTTTGGATTATGGACCCGGAAAGTCTTTCATGGACGACGACTTAATAATGAATGAAGGACTAGACGCTTGTATTGGAAATTATTTCAAAGATGACAAGAAGAGCTCATTATCTCGCGGTGGATCCCTACTGAATGTATTTAGCCTTGCAAGAGACAACACAAGCCAGTAATCGGCCGCTACTTTGGGGTCCAAGCTGAATGAACATTCGATCTCCTGCGACGTTAAACCCTATTCACTCACTCACTCACTCACTCGATCTCCTGCATTAAGCACTCCGGCCGCTTCGCGGCCTCGTTGTTCACCTCGAACTGACTGAAGTATTCAGTCAGGTTGAACCGTTCCTTCTCAGCCAATAATTATGACCCCAAAGTAAGACAAACAAGTTACAATCATTTCCAAACTTATCCGTTATGCTGAACGTGAGCTTAAAAATAACACAGAAAAGAAGCATTCTTTAATAGTTCACGAAAAAGTTATGCATACTGATGCCACAGTGCCACAGTTCAAGCAATATTTAAGACATATATATAAATAAGGCGGCACGTAAACGGATACGTCAATATATTATGCAGATAACAAGCCGATAAGAGAACAAGCCCATAAATTCGAAGAACATATTACTGACACCGAGATAGTAAGTAGTTTAAGAATGAATACGAAATGAAAAGAGCCTTTGCATGGCAATATCAAATAGATGGATTTCTAGTCGAGTTTCAAACATTTATTCGCAGGGATTTGAGATGTTAAGTGCTGCGATCATCCAATACATGCTAGGCAAAAAGCAAACTATCGATGGAGCAAAAACTACGAATCCTTACATATTTTCCGAAACCTGATAAGAGATCGTAGAAAGAATTGGCATCCAATTACTCTGTTATAGGTGAATTATAGTCGCATTTCAGTGTGCATCCCAAATATATCAAAATAATGTTTATACAAGTTATACATTTTATAAGTTATTCCACTCATACAACCTGTAGTGTCCAGTTACACATGAGAATCAGCAGGGAATTATTGCACGAAAATATGAATACATACATGTATTGTCCGCTCACGGCATAATGTTTGCAACCAAGGAACGAGAAATTCCAGCAATACTATCTTTAGAATTTGAATCGGCGCTTGCCCTCAATTGCACGTCACTGTATTGTCCAGGTTATGAAATCTTTGAATTCTAGGTCAAATTTTAGAAATTGATAAAGGCAATAAGTATTTTTAAGTCAGTTGAGGGTGTAGTCAGGGGGATGGCACATCTCGCATATGTCCAAGTCTCATTCACCATACGCTAAATAGACGATCTTCTCGCTGTGGATAATCGCTAGATAAATGACACAGTGAAGGATATATCCCCATTGGATTTCACAGAAACTACAAATAGGCCTAACGGCACAGACGGCGTACATATCTCTAGATAGATTCACTGTAAAATGTTACGATGTTAATCAACGTCACAAACATTATTGCAGAAACTTATAAATCAGGGCTATACCACCGAGCGTCTCATACTAAAATCTCTAACATTTGGCGAAACATATCGCATGCTAATATCAAATATGGGCGTAGTGTGCAAGATCTCTGGCATTACGTTTCGTAACTCGTGTCTAATTCCCCTTTACCCGGGAGCTAGAGACCGTATGAACTCATGTACTTCAAGATCCTCATGGTGTGCATATGAACTGTCACAATCGAAGCGTGACGGATTTCCTTTTTTTCTAGATAACGAATTAAGAACGAAAATCATATGCATTGAGAATACTGAAGACCGATACAGATCTGATTTGGAACATCATGATGTATTGTCCGCATCAATGAAAACTGTACTCTTGCGGGAAATATATATATATATGTATACCATGAGTTTTGTTATTTGGAATACGGTCTTGCATATCACTCCAATTTGAATCATGGACACGGAAACTTGTTAATGGACGTCTGCTCAATATTGAACGACGGACTAGACGCTTGTAATCATCAGAGCAGAACAAAAAAATAATTGACTGGCGGGGGGGGTTGTAAATTACACCATGCTAACAACCATCTAGGATACAAGAACAGGGAACAGGGTGAGTGAGTAGGATTTAACGTCGTTTTCAACATTGTTTCAGTCATATCACGACGATGCCTACATGTGCCAGAACACGAGAGTGTCCACAGTTCCTATTATTCTGGACACTGATCAGCCCAGGCAGTACAGCACCCGGTCACCCATCCAAGTATTGACCGAGCTCAACGCTGCTTAACTTCGGTGATCTGACGAGAACCGGTGTGCCCAACGTGATGCGCCGTACCATCAGGGAACAGGGTTTCAGGGAGGCTTTAAATTATTTAGTCGAATTATATCAATCTTTGGGACTACATCTAAACATTGGGAAACAAACGCAACATTGCCATGTTCGTTATCTGTTAAAATCGAAAAGTTAAAATTGTATCAGGATATAAGACTAGATTGGGTCAATGATTTTAAGTCTGTCGGGATACTTGTTTATACAATAGATTTTAATAGTATTGCGAGGATTCATTATATAGCTAAAATTAATGAACTGAAAAAGATTTGAGTGGTTGGAAGCTCAAATCCTTTTGCTACAGTCATAAATCCCTTGCCTTGGCGTAACACCTCTTCGTTGTCCTTTCGTTCCCCACTAAGGTGATGATGATGTGTGTACCATTATGAGTCCCAATAACCGTCTTGTAACAATTTTGTTTGCAAATCCATACAAGTCAGTGTATGCATATAGTTGACAGGGAGAAATTGAAGCGATATGCAAGAGATGGGGAAAACTGATGACGTCCGGCGACTAAAGAGCAACAATATGACTCTACAGGAACGCTTCCCAAGGCACCTCACAATCAGACCAGAGAATACGGGGGATTCTCGGACGTAGCCTTAGTATGTCCGCCGCGCTTTTATTGCAGCTGTTCATGTGGAGACTGAAGTATTCATACGGCCCCTAACACCGGCTTACGCGGAATTAGATACGCTATCTCAGGAGCCGTGACGACAGATCAGCTCAAATAACTAACTCATCTGATTTTAATGGATGAGCATCGAGGACGTATGATGGAGTAAACGCCTCAGCATGGGGTAAAACCTGGTAAATGCAATTAAGAATACCCTGGAAACTAACCTGTAATGCTCGACGTCGCACGGCTTAAATTTCCCAACGAAGCAATAAACCTACATATATTTGTCGAATGACATGTACAGAGGGCTGGCCGACAGACGCAATAGACATCCACATATCGTCCTTGCACTGCTATTCCAGTTCTATATCTTGTGATTGAATATATCCCTGAATATCTACGAAGCGATTTTCCGATATTAAGCGCAAATATGTATCGTTGTTCCTATCGTTTAAGAAAAGAGACATATTTCAATCCTCAGAGACAGTTCTACCAGTCTTTTTAAATTTACTCATCCGCTACTCAATGTTGTATTCTGTAGGCGAAACCTGGAAGACCAGTTGGAGGACAGTTGTGACCCGATCTGAAATAAATAATACTGAATGTATTAGTAGTAGTCATATAGAAATACCATTGAGGTAAAGAAACCGTAAGGAAATATTATTCAAACATTACACGTATAACTAGAACTGGGGGACTTTGAATGATATATTATATGTTAGACATGGTTATCTAAATCCATGGTTAGCTGGTTGAAACAACTCGGAAGTGACGCCACTTGTAATTTACGTCCAACCCCATATGTATAATACCATATATAGTGAATAATTTAGATAAATATCTTCCTAATAAGGCACAAAACCCAGACACAGTGCGAGGTAAACGTTCTTCTCCAGAATATTCAAAG
>JAVTVY010013001.1:0-51038 GCA_036873755.1 Hanleya hanleyi
AAATCAGGAAATCATTAAAAATTTCTAATTTCTCTCGGTGGTCATATTGAGAATTTGTAACTCAAATGTGCCTGTTTTGATAATAGAAATAACCAAATTATTTACATGTATATTTAATATTTGTTTAGGCCTCAAACACACCAACACATTTTTAATCAGCTAAAGGATGTCCGCTGGTGGTTTTTGCATTTGGCAGCCATTTTGCCTGTTTTTCTATTGAGTTATCTCCCCTCCCTAGGTTAAGAGATGGGGATTTCATTTTAAAGCCTTCTAGCCGATAATTTTTCACAGCAACATCCATCCAATTTGCTAAATTTTGATAGACATTGTGATTATCTGCAAATAGTTAGAATATAAGAAATTTAAGTTAAATACTATTTATATGAATTTTTCATGAATATGCTTCAAAAGTAGGGCTATTCCCTATGCTTTCTAGGTTATCAAATTGAGCATAGGGCAGTCCACTTAATGTTGCCTACAGCTAAAAAATGCACACCAACCTATATTTTTTTCTTTGTTTTTCCTCATATTACACAATTATGAATGCAACAACACACATTATTCAAAATGTTAATTACTTTGATTTACCACCAGCGGACAAATGTGCCTGTTTTGATAATAGAAATAACCAAATTATTTATATTTAATATTTATTTTTGGCCTCAAACACATCAACACATTTTTAATCAGCTTAAGCGGGCAGGACAATAAATATGAAATATGTATCACCAGAAGTGGATGAAAACTAGAAGTATGCAAGGATCACTTAGACTATGTAGACGGCAATGGCACCACCAGCCTGCCAATAACGCTTCATGTGACGTATGATGTGAAATCTGCGCAATACAGAATCCAATTTTTCCACTGTGCGCCGATCGGCTTGCAGTCGTTATTAGTCGTTATTAGTCGGCAATTGTCGGCAGCTGAATTATCTAAATTTAGACTGAGGAATCATGGGAATTATCTGGAGCACGCAGTCTGGCCGTACGCTACGGTGACCCAGAAAACCGGTTGTGCTCACATCGGAGTCAACATTTTTTTCGTTAGATCCAAACTTCTGCCCAACGAAGGTCTACCTGTACTTTCGACTCCTGTTGTCTTTTTAACACATTAGTTCGATATCGTAAATGGGCAATAAATCGTTTATTGAATTACAATCGAGTATGGACGTAGTTCATTTATTCTGGGGACCCAGGTCTACGGACCTTATAAGAGCTTATAAACTCTGGGAGATAACGCGGGAAGTTCATATATTTGCTTTACCACTAACCTGATGGCCCCCTAACGGGTGGGCAGGATATTACCATATATGTCTTTGTTTTTTATTGTGCATCTAAAATCCCCAAATCCATAATCTATCATGTCCATGCGAACTACAGACATTTGGTTTTATGTTTACACAATATATCAACAACAAGTTTGAATCAGGTCGAATTCAAAGGAATGTTTTGACCCACTCGTCATAAGCCTCAATTTTCCGCGGTAAGCGTGGGAGGTCATTATAGGACGTAACCAACACTGGCGACCAAATGAACATTCGATTTTCTTACAACCGAAGTTCAAAATACTACAGAAATATCGCGTGATACGCAGGCGTGCCTTATAAGGACTATCAGGAATTTTACTAGCGAGTCACAAAGGTAATTGATTGGCTACCAGATTTAGAAGCACAAGCCCCATTATACGGCTTGACCCAGAGAGAAAACGAAAGGGGAAAGCTAAATTGCGCTCGTGACGATGAGTTCATTCACTTCGGCTTCCTCAATTCTGTTCTCTTGTTCAATCAGATAAATGTATCAACTCAGGTTACCATGGTTACATTTCGCTGAATAAATATTATTGATGACGGGAGGTTTGCATCAAGAGTGTGAGAAGAACGAATATCCTTAGAATGCCGCATCTGACAATTCAGCTGGGTGCTTATATATGAATAGACTTCCTGGATAAATTAGAGGGATATATTAATTAATTATTATTGCTACCAGTGCTGGTAACTAACAGTAAACAATATTTTGTTCCTTGGGAGTACAAATAAATCGCCATGACAAGTTAACATAGGCGAGCTGTGAATTTGATGAGTTTCATTGATATGCAGGTGCAAGGTCACGGCCTCTCACAAAACTCCCATGATTCATTGCGCCATCTTTGTCGCTTCTACTCCGGATGCTGGAGTTGCATTCGCGGCTGTTGAGTCGTGGCCTGACATTCCAAAATTGTCTCCCCTGAAAGTTGGCCAGTTCCCGCTAGTAGGGGGCAATGTTTTCAACTGGAAGCGCTAAAACGGGTAACATGCCGTCGATGACACTGAATACATCCTTGCATACTTCTAGTTTTCATCCACTTCTGGTATCACGTACATCTCCTTATACAATGTAGTCTTAATTATGTTGGAAACTTAAGGATTAATTTCCGAGTATTTTCCCTGTAATGATTTGGTGGTGACTGTTCATTTGCATACAATGTCGCTGTTTATTATTGAGCATTCAACATGCAGGTTAATACAAACTATAAAGTCAAGTGATCTCTCAGGGTCTTTTTTCCTATGCATTGCTCTCAAACATGGATGAATCATCAAGAAATGTAAATGTGTTGTCTGCCCATCTTTTGTGTACGCGTAACGAAACAAAGGAGAAGAATAGAGATTCTGAGTACACAAATGGATCTAGACAAAGGTCCGAACAATGTAATCATACACGAAAGACTGACCACGTGTAACGTTAGCAATAAACATGGTAATGCTAATATTACATTCAGACGGACACCTTATAAACTGATGAATTAGCCATAAAAATCAATATTACACACTTCTATTATCAATTAACTTTGTCAGTTCTGCCAATTAAAAAAAGAAAGATCTGTATTTGCAAAGGCGGACGTATTATGAGATGGCGGTTTCCGTCCGTCCATCCGTCTGTCCGTCCCTCGTGTCCAGTCTATATCTGGGACAGTTTTCTATCTACAGTTCTAATTTTTGATGTGTGGATACCCTACGAGGAGACGATATGTCGCGTACCAAAATGAAGGTCGAGGTCTAAGGTCACTGCCTAAAAATCAGGAAATCACTGAATTGTTCATGTCCGGTTTATATCTGTGAACGTTTTCTATCCACTGTTGCAATTTTTTGTGAGTGGATATGCTAGGGCCAAAAAAAAATATATGTCTGTTTCCGATTACGGGCCAGAAAAAAATAGAGTAGGTAGGGCCAAAAAAAATTTTATTTTGGAAATAAATTTTATTTTGATGTCCAGTACTCCTGTCTCATATACAATGGTCTACAAATATATTCTTGATTGTATAACATTCCCACCCACTCTAACATATTCTCCCAGGACACATCCCCCCATATTTTCAGATATTCAAAAGATCTTATCCCCCAAAAGATAAAGGGGGGGGGGGGGGTGAGAGAGAGATACCCTCCAAATATATATCGTTGGTATTTTTATCTTTACTGGATCCAGCAAATCTTGATATTTCAATGAGTTCTGCTGAAACCAGTTATTGTACTGATATTATGGAAATAAGAATTGCCAATAATGTGTTTGACTGCTGTTTACCACCAAGACGAGTATCGTTTTAATTTGTTAACTTGATATGCAAAACAATATATTCCAAGGATTTCCGCCCAGAAATGATGAAATTTCCCTGTAGAATTTCAAGGATTTTTATTGAAAAATACAAAATTCCATGTGGAATTTCAGTGCCTTCCATAGGGACAGTGTACTTATTTTCTGGCAAAGCCTGAAGAAAAAATTGACATATACAACATAAAATGAAATGGGAAATTAATTTGAACATCATGGAGGTTTGTACCAGCGCCTATCTAATTTGAACAATTTGAGAAACGAGACATGATTCCCGACTACAACAGTACAACGATTTGAACAAGCCATTTCTCGAAAACAGAAGAATTATTACTTGCTTGAATCTTGGGGGTTTATTTCAATGCATTCATAATAAAACAAGTCGGGAAATTTTGGATTTTTTAGCGGAGAAATGGTACCGGTCGGTTAGACTTTGACGGCGACTAGCTTTGACTGTGTCGTCGCCGATTGCTGAAAACGAACACCACTTGCAAGCTGCCGTGTCCGCTAAACACTGCTTTAACAAACGTCATTTCAAGCCATCAAATCAGTAGATTTCTTTCGAAGTTGATGGAGTATATGTTTAAAATTGTCCTGGTAAACATGATCAAGTCGAGTGAAGCGTAATCATGGTTGCTGATTTCTCAATTCCCGACCTAGAAGTAGGTGCTTTATTTCATGAAAAGATCGTCAACCTGCCACCATGCCATGCGGTCAGCTCCAGTCACACTTTACGGTACCGGTATGCTGACAGTGGGCGCGCCGCTTTACGGTTGTTGATGTTGTTGTTGTTGTCGTAAAACGCGGCCTTGGTAGTGATTGGAATTTGCTGATAAAATTTTTAGAGTCGCACGATTTATCTAGACTCGGTCGGGTAACCGGAAACAGACATATTTTTTTTCTTGGCCTAGGTGGAGACGATGTGTTGTATGCCAAAATTGAGGTCGAGGTCTTCACTGTTGCTATATATAATCAGGAAATCGTTTATCATTGACAGATTTCTATCTGCAGTTCTAATATTTGGTGAGTGGATACCCTATTGGGGGAACGATGTGTTGCATACCAAATGTAGGTCGAGGTCAAAGGTCCGCGTGACCAAAAAATCAGGAAATCTTTAAAAATTTCTATTTTTTGTGAGTGGATTCAATAGGGGGAAATGAAGTGTCGTATTACCACAAAATAGGTCACGCAGGGCTTCGTGTTTAGAATTAGTGCGTGAGCTAAAAATAGCTCACGTCAAAATATTTAGGAGAGGGTATTTAAAAGTCAGGTGAGTGATTGCAATATAATACAATATAAAATGTGACAGTTTACGTGAGCTAAAATCACTCTCATGACATGAATTTACGCGAGTGTTTGCGTGCAGGTGAGCTGTCACTCGCGCTAAACACGAAGCCCTGGTCACGGTCAAAGGTCACTGTGATCCAAAATTAGGAAATTATTAAAAGTAACATTTGTTCTGTCAGTAGATACATTAGGGGGATACGATGTGCCACCTTCCAAAATGTAGGTCACGGTCACTGTAACCCAAAAATTGTAAAATTGTAAAACATCTGGATTTTTCAAGTCCATTGTGAAATTACGGGAAATCGTATTGTCATGTACCAGGCCTCGAAATTTCAAAAAATTGCGTAACCCAAAAATAGTTCTGGGTCACAATGTTCACGTAACCTATTGTTCGGTTACGTAGGACTAGGTTGCGTAACCCATTGGTTACGTAAACAGGTTAGCCAAATTTTTTTCTGGAACTGAAGAAATTGTGTATTATATATTATTATATATATATTATTACAATAAAATACAAAATTGTTTTGAGAGTCCTTGAAACAGCAGCTGACGGCAATATTCTCAAACTGCGATGTAACATGAGCAACTTATTCGTCAGAAATTCAGCAAGAAGCACCCAGGCATGGAATAAAAGGGACGGTGTTGAAAAAAATAAAATGTGAAATGTGTAGAAAGTAAAACAAAAGCAGACAAAACTTTTCTAAAGTCATCGTGAAATGACCACTTCTGGAATGTTTTTATGTTCAGAGAGACAATTTTCGCTTTTGAGCCATTTGCATATCGAACCTGCGGTCCGGAGATGAGAAATTCGATTTCCATCCACTTCCGTGTGCGTGCTGTCCCGCGCTGTAGAATTGACCCACATTTGATTGGATGAATTCAGGCTTTGTATGTTGGGAGTTGTGTCCCCTTGATATCGCATGCTTCCGTTTTTATGCGCCATCAGAATGTCAGTTTTTTTCGTTTCGAACCTCCGTGTTTTTATTTCTTTCTGATGCAAAATCACACGTTCATGATACTAATTCCATAATAAAAACGTGTATAAACTCCGAAGCATGATTCGAAGATACCATAGAGGAGAAATATAGACCGGTAAGGCAACGATTGATGACTGTCACTGGGCTGGTCGCCCAGACATTTTCAATGGCACTCGTCATACCGTAGCGCAAGTTGATTTTTTACGTAACCAATTATTCGTTCTGCAGAATTTACAACCACGTAACCGACACGTAACCGATCGTTTCGGTTACGCCAAATTTCGAGGGCTGTGTACCAAAATTTAGATCCAGGTCAAAGTCACTATGACTCCAGAATCAAGGTCAAAGATCAGTGTGACCTAAAAATCAGAAAATAATTTAAAATTACTATTTTTTTGTGAGTGGATTCAATAGGGGGAGATGAAGTGTCGAATACCAAAAATTAGGTCAAGGTCAAAGGACACTGTGACCCTAAATTCAGGAAATTATTAAAATTTTCATTTTTTGTGTCAGTAGATACATTAGGGGGACACGATCGGTCACATACCAAAATGTAGGTCAAGGTCACTGTGACCCCAAAATCGCGAAATTGTTAAAAATCATGATTGTTTGTGTCCATTGAGAAATTACTGGGAGACGGTTAATATCATGTACCAAAATTTAGGTCAAGTTCACTGTGACTCCAGAATCAAGAAATCTTTGAAAATTTATTTTTTTTGTCAGCAGATACATTAGGAGAACATGATGTGTCACGTACGAAAATGTAGGTCAAGACCGAACGTCAATGTAACTGTGACCCCCAAAATCATGAAATTCGTAAGAATCATGATTTTTTTTGTGTCCATTGAATGTTGAGGGAAGACAATGTGTTGTGTACCAAAATTTAGGTCAAGGTCAAAGGTCAAGGTCACTGTGACCCCAAAATCAGGAAATCATTAAAAATAATTTTTGTTCTGCCAGCAGATACATTAGAGGGACATGATGTGTTACATACCAAAATGTGGGTCAACGGTCAAGGTCACTGTGACCCCAAAATCAAGAAATCATTAAAAGTCACATTTTTATATGCCTGTCGAAGACAAGGTTGTGTGATAAGATGATGTGTTCTGTCCATTCATCCATTAACATTTGTTGTCCATGCGATATCTCTAGTTTCAAGATATGGATTGGTACCAAACTAAACTTTGAGTATACCTTACTCGCATGGCAAAGTGGAGCCGTACATATGAGATCAATTTGTCAAAGGTCAAGGTCACAGTCCTCCAAAACTGAATCAAGTTTAGCTGACTCTATGTGTTTGGAATATTCAGAGTTCTCTCCCCCACATGTATATGGTACATGTATTGTCTTGTGGAGTTATCTCCCGTGTTTGAAACAACTACAGTTAAACTGTTGTGAAATAAAAACCATGATTTTACTAATTTAATCGGGAGAGGGGTCCTTTATGAACTTTATACCTGTTTATTAAGTCAAGAACAAAGGTTTACTTCATCACTTTCTGCCCCGTGGGGCTTCCGGGGATTGACCTCGTCCTGTGATGTAGTTGTGCACATTGCAGATCATGGTAAGAATAGGCTTCAGCTCCTCAGAGAGCTTGTCATAAGAGGCGACTAACTGAGGTACCCGTGGTGTTCCCGGTTGTGAAAAGGAATAGGACCCCACCCGGCGTGTGGTTCCTGGGTGTGAGAAGGAATAGGACCCAACGTTGTGATATGTCTGAAATATAGTTGAAAGCGACGTTAAATCATATTCACTCACTTCTTCCTTCATGAAACATTCTCTTGTCTGAAAGGAATCCATTTGCAGAAAAACTACTATTTTCTTGTGTTTGACTATTGTCCCTTTCATTGTGGGATACATGTACATAACTGACATATTAGCATATAACAGATACCAACATATAGAGGATCAGATTACCAACATTTCGAGTGGCCAAATGTCATTATATCACCATTACTTACAAAGATATTCAACTTTATATTTCCCCTACCCCCAAATCTGGTCCCTCAGATTGGACTCGGGTGTCCGTCTTTGAGAGCTGATTACTACCACTAAGCTGTATATCCCGGATTGCTTTCAAAGTTTTTTTTTTTGCATCTAAGGATATAGGACTTTCAAAAAAACATAATGAGAATTTGCCATCCCAGGTGGTACCAATTGGTGAAATTTTGGGGTCTGGCCATGGACTATTGGTTGTACACAAAAATGATTGCAGTTCAACTTTCACAATTCCACCCCAATGCCATATCAATATTTTAGAAGACTTCAATGCTGAAAACAATAAAGATATATTTGTCTGTCCAACAACACAGCAATTCAATATTTTATTATCAATTTTTTTTGTAAAGTCTTTTTTTTTTGTATATTGAAAACATTTTATGTATGCTATATTTACAATTCAGGTCAATTCATATACGGTACTTCCATGGGGTTCAGAGCCGAGGGGTTTCGATAGCGCAGCTTCATGTTTGTCAGTAGATACATTAGGAGAACATGATGTGTCACGTACGAAAATGTAGGTCAAGGCCGAACTTCGATGTCACTGTGACCCCCAAAATCATGAAATTCGTTTACAAGAATTATGATTTTTTTGTGTCCATTGAATGTTGAGGGAAGACAATGTGTCGTGTAGCAAAATTTAGGTCAAGGTCAAAGGTCAAGGTCACTGTGACCCCAAAATCAGGAAATCATTAAAAATAAGTTTTGCTCTGCCAGCAGATACAGTAGAGGGACATGTCTTACATAACAAAATGTGGGTCAAAGGTCAAGGTCGCTGTGACCCCAAAATCAAGAAATCATTAAAAGTCACATTTTTATATGCCTGTCAAAGACAAGGTCGTGTGATAAGATGATGTGTTCTGTCCATTCATCCATTAACATTTGTTGTCCATGCCATATCTCTAGTTTCAAGGTATGGATTGGTACCAAACTTTGAGTATACCTTACTCGCATGGCAGAGGAGCCATACATTTTTAGATCAATTTGTCAAAGGTCAAGGTCACAGTCCTCCAAAACTGAATCAAGTTTAGCTGACTCTATGTGTTTGGAATATTCAGAGTTCTCTCCCCCACATGTATATGGTACATGTATTGTCTTGTGGAGTTATCTCCCGTGTTTGAAACAACTACAGTTAAACTGTTGTGAAATAAAAACCATGATTTTACTAATTTAATCGGGAGAGGGGTCCTTTATGAACTTTATACCTGTTTATTAAGTCAAGAACAAAGGTTTACTTCATCACTTTCTGCCCCGTGGGGCTTCCGGGGATTGACCTCGTCCTGCGATGTAGTTGTGCACATTGCAGATCATGGTAAGAATAGGCTTCAGCTCCTCAGAGAGCTTGTCATAAGAGGCGACTAACTGAGGTACCCGTGGTGTTCCCGGTTGTGAAAAGGAATAGGACCCCAGGCCACCCGGCGTGTGGTTCCTGGGTGTGAGAAGGAATAGGACCCAACGTTGTGATATGTCTGAAATATAGTTGAAAGCGACGTTAAATCATATTCACTCACTTCTTCCTTCATGAAACATTCTCTTGTCTGAAAGGAATCCATTTGCAGAAAAACTACTATTTTCTTGTGTTTGACTATTGTCCCTTTCATTGTGGGATACATGTACATAACTGACATATTAGCATATAACAGATACCAACATATAGAGGATCAGATTACCAACATTTCGAGTGGCCAAATGTCATTATATCTCCATTACTTACAAAGATCTAAGGATATAGGACTTTCAAAAAAACATAATGAGAATTTGCCATCCCAGGTGGTACCAATTGGTGAAATTTTGGGGTCTGGCCATGGACTATTGGTTGTACACAAAAATGATTGCAGTTCAACTTTCACAATTCCACCCCAATGCCATATCAATATTTTAGAAGACTTCAATGCTGAAAACAATGAAGATATATTTGTCTGTCCAACAACACAGCAATTCAATATTTTATTATCAATTTTTTTTGTAAAGTCTTTTTTTGTATATTGAAAACATTTTATGTATGCTATATTTACAATTCATATACGGTACTTCCATTTAGCATGAAACTCAAAATGATTCCGTAAGTCTTTCACTAAATTTAGCGTTTGAGGAAAAAATACTGTTTTTGGCCCCATTTACTTTGTCTTATCAAGTCATATACTACACTTGCATTATATTAACCAGAAAGGCATGTCAAGATCAGCTCTATTTTTTGTCAGCATTGTCAATACATTGTACTTCTTTGTGGATATATTCATCAGCAGCATAATCAATACACTTGAATATTGTTCCTCGATACAGAAAAATGGTTTCCATATTTCCAGGTTATTAGTCAGGATGTGAAAACCAGGTGTCTTATTTTCACATTTTCCCACTTTTTCTTGACAACAGGGTGTCTCACAAAAGCCCTGCACATCTGTTCCTTCCATGTTAAGATTTTATGAAGTCTCATTTCAGAATAGCCAGCCAGACTCGTAGCTATAGCCATTCGCTAGCCACGAGACTCGGTGGTTAGCAAATGGTTAGCTATCAAGCCTGCATAATTCAGTGATTCTAACATACATGTGACTATTAACACCGTCAAATTAATAAATCACTGACTAGTACATGTATATTGCGGATTCCGTAAAAAAGCGTACCACTGTCCGTCAAATTGTCTGTCTCACGGGAAAAATGATGTTTGTAACATTAAAGATGTAAAAAAAACTGACTGTGTCTTGTACTGTGTTTGCTAAACCCACAATGTTGTGTAATGTATGCATTAATCTGAATATAAACAGTTTTACACTGCACATTTCTTATCTACAGTATAATAGAGAGACAGAAATGTAAATGTTTCTAATATCAGTTAATATTCTAATGTCATATGTCTGTCCAACTTTTTTTACAATATTCACCACAAAACAAATGTCAATTAAATTAATCAATTAAAAATTTACTGTGGTACTAGCTTGACCTCATTGAGATATATGTACCATTGCCAGTGTATAAAATACCAATACATCGATACTATGAGCATTTGAAAAACGTTTCTAGTGTCATGTCTGTCCAACTCCCTTGACGGAAATGACATTAGAACATTTTTGAAAAGGCTCAGTATTACAGCATGGGCAATGACATACACTGACAATGGTAGATACATCAATATGCTTGGCCTAATTCCACTGAGCATAGTCAAGTGCTTCTGTTATAAGAAATTTCTTGTACATATACGAAATAGATTTTGACAGACAAATGGCATTAGTAACACAAATGTTACTAAAGTCATTTGTGTTTAGTTCTGCTAAACTAAAAACTCTACAAATAATTCATAAGGGCACTTGTTTATTTTCATCTTATGCAATTCATTGACACATTTTAGACAATAAGGTACAGGGAACTTTGTTTATGATGTTTTCCAAGTTATTGGTGTTTCTAATGTCATAATCCGTCAAGGACGGACAGAAATGGGAGTTAGTGGTACAGCTTTGCCTGATGCTGTGGGCTCTCTCGGTGGTCATATTGAGAAATTGTAACTCAAATTTGCCTGGTTTGATAATAGAAATACCCAAATTATTTATATTTAATATTTTATTCAGGCCCCAAACACACCAAGAATTTACATGAAAATAATTGTAGGCCCCTGTTACACTAGCAACTATTGTTCCCACTATACAGGGTTATTACATGTGGCAACATATCACCATGCATCTTGCGTTTAAGACAGTGTAGAGAGCTTCTGGATGCAAACATGACAAGTGTCCCTAGTGAACATGGTGAACAGAATGTGTGACGTCAATTTCCAGCTTTTTCTCTGCTTTAAACACCATCTGCAAAACTTCCCACAGTGATACAATAGTCTAGGTACATAAAAGGTGCCAAACCTGTGCACTGATGTGAGTGTGTGTTAGTATTGCTTGAATTTGCCAACATATTATTATGCCCCCCCCTCTAATTAGAGGGGGGCATATAGCGATCGCTTTGTCTGTCCTTCTGTCCGTCTGTCCGTCCGAATTTCTTGTCCGCACGATATCTCGGATAATATTTGATGGACAGGATTCAAACTTGCATGGAATGTGGCCAGTGCCTTGTAGTTGTGCAGCGTAGAGTTTTTTCCGAGTTCGGGTATAATTTTCAAGAGTTATGGCCCTTTTTCTGAAATCTCTATGAATGGGACTTGTCCAGGCTGGATGTTGGTTAATTTTGTATGGACAAGTATGAAATTTGCATGATATGTGGTGAGTGCCCCAAAGTTGTGCAGCGTAAAGTTTCTCCCCGTTTCGCTTATATTTTCAACAGTTATGGCCCTTTGTTCCTGAAATCTCCATGAATTGGGATTTGTCCGGGCTGGATCTTGGTCAATATTGTATGGACAATTATGAAATTTGCAGGGTATGTGGTCAGTGCCCTATAGTTGTGCAGCGTGAAGTTTCTCCACGTTTCGAATATATTTTCAAGAGTTATGGCCCTTTGTTCATCAAGTCTTTGTGAATTGGGACTTGTCAGGGCTGGATCTCGGTTAATATTGTATGGACAAGTATGGAATTTGCATGATATGTGGTGAATGCCCCATAGTTGTGCAGCATGAAGTTTCTCTACTTTCAGTTATATTTTCAAGAGTTATGGCCCTTTGTTGATCAAACCGAAGTGAATGAGAGAAAAATTTATTTGTTCAGGCTGGATCTCTGTCCATAACCGATTTGGAGAAGGAAAATGGCTATAAAATTGTTCTTCTACATTCCAAAGCAGACCACATAGGTCCTGAAGTATGAAATTATCCAAAAAAGAGTGAATTGGATTCAAAATTAACGATCGCTTCATAATTTCACCACAATATACTCCCAAGGAATGTAGGTCTCATAACCAGGTCACATTTTTGGATTTGGCGAAAGCCCCGGGCGACCATCTTGCATCAAAACATTGTATTATTATTTGTTGGTCAATACTTGGAATATGTATTCTCGGCATGCCAGAAAAAGTGACCGAAACAGAATTTTTATAATTAGCCAAATTAGGCCTCCACAGCCCAACAGAACAGAACGATGGCGGAGCAGTGTCGGAATAAAGCGGAGGGGGGAGGAGGGGGGCATACAATTGAGCAATCTCTGATTGCTTCCTTGCTGTGTAAAATATGTTTGTTTACAGAGAGATGGCGAATGGGTGTGTATTCGCCAAAAAAAATAATGTAGGAAATTTGGAATCAGCTTATTGTGGGCAGGACAATAAAAGTATGTACCACGTACATCTCCTTATACAATGTAGTCATAATTATGTTAGAAACTTAAGGGGTATTTTTCCTGTAATGATTTGACCAGTGACTGTCATTTGCACGCAATTTCGCTGTTTATTGCTGAGCATTCAACATGTCCAGGTTAATACAAACTAAGTCAAGTGATCTCTCAGGGGTTTTTTTTCTTTGCATTGCTCTCAAACATGGATGAATTACCCAGAAATGTAAATGTGTTGTCTGCCCATCTTTTGTGTAAGCGTAACGAAACAAAGGAGAAGAATAGAGGTTCTGAGTACACAAATGGATCTAGACAAGTGGCTTTGTGAAATGCCACCCCCCCCCCCCACCATACTTTCTGTGCTATCTCTGGAATGACAAAAAGGAAGAGCTGAAATTCCTTGACTTTATACATGTAGTTTATCATACTCCCTAGCAGAGGATCATGGGTAAATTCAAGATGGCGGCCACGTGGGGTACCAAAAAAGTGATGTTTTTGCCATATTTCTTCCAAATTTCTGTTTTTCCGTGACGAAAGTGGGTAAAGACTATTTTATTCACATCACATTAATATTTACTAATATATCATGCAGTTTTTGTGGAAAAATTGCATAAATAAAAAATTAGGAAATCCGACCAAAAAATGCCGTTTTTGAAAATGATGTCACGTCACCATGACGTCATCAAAGTGGCCATCTTGGATATTTTTAATTTTCTGGTAGATCTTGACCCAAGGGTATAGTGTGGTAAGTTTCAGCCCCCTAGCTCAAGGGTTAAGAAAAATGCCCCCCCACCCCCGGCCAGGATACATCCCAAAAAGCCCAGGCCATTTTCGAACTCAAATGGCATGCATACAATAACATAGGGGGAATGCCATATGTCATAATCCGACATTCCAGTCAGAACTCCTCTCCATGCTGGTTAGAACACTACACTAGGCATGGTGTATCTCATTTGGATCACTGGCATATACCATTCATGTCAAGGAACTGTTGCCCTACTTTTAAGAAGCTTCCTAATCTTTTCTTGAAAAAAATATTTGTATGAGGTACTCACATTTGACTTGTCTGACTTTCTCTTGTAATGGATCTGTCAAAACATAGAAGTGAACACATCAATGTATAATACTAGTATCTCCACATCTTTTGTTTTCAGACAGATCTGATCCAGAATAACATCAGGAAGTTGGCCTTGATGCAGAGATATGAACCAGGAGACGACTAGTTTCTTGATCGCTTATGTATTTGCTTTCCTAGTAACATGCATTTACTTTGAGATCATTAAGCTGGAGAAAGTCTCAAGTCATCTACAGAAACAAACTTCACTGGCATGGAAACAATGAAGGAGAAATCTGAATAAATGACGACATGGAATATAAGAGAAATTCTTGAAATTGGAGTATGCAAGGAACTGTCATAAGAAATTCCAAAGAATGGTACTGCGCCGATGAAGCACCATGTCCACTATACAGTGAATACAGTAAACCACGACATTGTTTAGTATGATTACTGGTGGTCATTGTACAGAACTGTCCACCATGTCCACTGTACTGTGAATACAGTATACCACGCCACAGGGGTCGAAATTTACACCTGTCTACCTGTCTCTGACAGGTCATTTTTGAAAGAGACAGGTAGAGAAATAAAGTACCTGTCTCTATTGACAGGTAGCCAATAATTTTGTTTTGGTGTTCAAAATATATCTTCATCAAAATTTGTTCAAAACGCCTGCTAATAAGTGCAAGTAAACAAGGTCTCATTAATTTATTAGTGTCTTGCAACATCTAACATTGTCTTTAATCTCGAGTTACATGTATATGACAATTTCAACGATTGCATGTTCAGGTAATTCTTGAACGTGACAGGTAAACATTTTGGTCACCTGTCTCGTGTGACAGGTAAATTATTTTGAATATTTCGACCCCTGCATCAGTGTCCTTGTATGGTATGATCACTGGTGGTCAGTGTACAGAACTATCCACCATGTTCACTGTACTGTGAATACAGTATACACATGTACCACGTCCATATATGGTATGATCACTGGTCATGCTGGTGGTCATTGTACAGAACTGTTCACCATGTCCACTGTACTGTGAATACAGTATACCATGTCCATGTATTCTATATGATCACTGTTGGTCAGTGTACAGAACTATCCACCATGTCCACTGTACTGTGAATACAGTATACCACGTCCATGTATTCTATATGATCACTGTTGGTCAATATACAGAACTATCCACCATGTCCACTGTACTGTGAGTACAGTATACCCCATCCATGTATGGTGTATACCACGTCCATGTACGGTATAATCACTGGTGGTTATTGTACTGTCCACTGTACTGTGAATTGTACAGAACTGTCCACTGTATTGCGAATACAGTATACCACGACCATGTAAAGGTATGATCACTGGTGGTCATCACAAGTACAGAACTGTCCACTGTATTGCGAATACGGTATACCACGACCATGTAAAGGTATGATCACTGGTGGTCATCACAAGTACAGAACTGTCCACTGTATTGCGAATACGGTATACCACGACCATGTAAAGGTATGATCACTGGTGGTCATCACAAGTACAGAACTGTCCACTGTATTGCGAATACGGTATACCACGACCATGTAAAGGTATGATCACTGGTGGTCATTGTACAGAACTGTCCACTGTATTGCGAATACGGTATACCACGACCATGTAAAGGTATGATCACTGGTGGTCATTGTACAGAACTGTCCACCATGTCCACTGTACTATGAATACAGTATACCACGACCATGTAAAGGTATGATCACTGGTGATCATCACAAGTACAGAACTGTCCACTGTACTATGAATACAGTACACCCCGTCCATGTATGGTATGTTCACTGGTGGTCATTGTACAGAACTGTCCGCCATGTCCACTGTACTATGAATACGGTATGCCACGTTCATGTATGGTATGATCACTGGTGGTCATCACAAGTACAGAACTGTCCACTGTAATGTGAATACAGTATACCCCGTCCATGTATGGTATGATCACTGGTGGTCATTCTACAGGAATGTCCACCAATTTCGCTGTATTGTGAATAAAGTACAGTATCCCTATCCATGCTTGGTGTGATAGGTGGTGGTTATTGTATAGAATTGTGTACCATGTCCAATGTACTGTATTCACAGTACACCGGCGACCGCGTTCATATATGGTATGATCAATGGTGGTCATTGTACAGAACTGTCTGACATGTCCACGGTACTGTGAATACAATATAATTCACGTCCTTGTTTAATAGGATGAATGGTAGTCAGTGTACAGAACAGACCACCATGTTTACTGGACTGTGAATACAACAAACCTGGTCTATATATTGTGTGATCACTGTTGATCATTGTACAGCCCTGCCCACTATGTCCACGGTATTGAGAATAAAGTATAGCAAACCCTTGTATGGTACATGTATGACCACTGCTGGTCACTGGACAGGACAGTGTGCCATACCATGAATACAGTATATCTGGTCCATTTATGACGGTTATATAAATGGGGTACGCCATGCCCAGCATAGCCTTCTGATTTGGATGAATTAGAGTTCCAATTGGAACAGCATATGCCATTCCCATCATACAATTGCATGGTATGGCATAAGCCATCCTGTGTTTGCCGAGTTCCAAAAAGTACATTTGTATGCCATGAAGTTTCTAAAAGTTCCAACTCGGCACACCATGCCTCATTGTACGGAACATGTAACAATGTCCACGGTACTGTGAATACAGTATATACCATGTAAATTTATGATATGACCACTGGTGGTCACTGTACAGAACTGTCTATCATGTCCACTGTACTGTGAATACAGTTTACCACGTTCGTATGTGGTATTATCAGTGGTGGTTATTGTACAGAACTGTCCACGATGTCCACTGTACTGCGAATACATTATACCACGTCCATGTATATTAGGATCACTGGTGGTCACTACAGAACTGTCTATCATGTCCATTGTACTATGAATACAGTTTACCACATTCGTATGTGGTATTATCAGTTGTGGTTATTGTACAGAACTGTTCACCATGTCCACTGTACTGTGAATACAGTATACCACGTCCATGTATATTACAGTCCAACTTCAATCCATTACCCATGGTCAAAGTTCAACACGTGACCTTCCCGTGTCTCCACCTCCTTTACTCCCCTCACCGATAACAATACCCCCACAACCTTAAAATCTGAGCTATGAAGGCGGTGTATATACCACTGATGATATCAAATCCGCTCTCGTAACCAGCATGTACCTGGCTCAATCGACAAAGTAAAAAATGTTCAAGGTCAGCCTCAAAATTCAAGGTCAAGGGCCAGCACATGACCTCTCCCTCCGCCACACCAAACAGCCACACAATGCAACAGAAGGTTGCCTTCGTATACTACTCGTGTTCTATTGGCTCAAAACTGCTGCATTGATAATAAATATAAATACAGGATAAATGAACACATTTTCCATTAGCATGATTAGTAACATATCGCAGTTGCCAAATGGGGATCTACCCCATGGTGACGGTCTCAGAGACCACATTTTGACAGTTGGTGAAAACTTGACCTACCCTCCTCTTCTGTTGTACTCCTGTAGTAGTATTTGCTTCCCACATGGATGTTAGTCGAGTCCTTTATGTTCACTTGATAGACAGTTCCGGACTGATGAACCTCTGATGGCATCTGACAAAGTTGATCTGCACCTGGTCAAATATATGTTTGTGAGGTGTGAGTGGATCAAGAAAGTATACACTAACATCATGTGATGGCAACATGTAAGTTGAGTACAAAAGTGAGAAAATAGGGCTGCAACCTTTTGTATACGAGATCGTGATCTTTTTCGAAATGCAAACTTCTAACAAAAATGTTGCTCTACTGAAATATTCTGGATACAGCCATCTACCGGAAATGCCAGACAAAAGTTATAAAACCATTCGCTGAGTATCGAATTTAAGCAATAAGTTGGTAGTCACTTACCTTCAGACGAGAGTAACTCCACGCTGGTTCCCGGGCCACCTGGGTAATAAGCCGGAGATGAAGCTCCAGCTAGACGTGCTATTTCTGATCCCGCCGATCTGGGTCGACTACTCTCCAAGCCCGCCTCATGTATGGATGTACCCTTCAACATCAACACATATGCCCTTAGTTGAACAGCAGCTTGGATTTAGTATAAGCCCGGGCAACACATCGTCTCCCCTAATGTATTCTCTAACACACACAATTTTTTTATGATTGATGATTGTGGTGTTACAGTGACCTTGACCGTTGAACTTGACCTCAATTTTGGTACGTGACATGTCCTCTCCTTGGGTATCCTCTAACACACACTTTTTGAATTTTCCTGATGTTGGGGTCATAATGACTTCGACCTTTGACCTTGATATCAAGTTACGCAGTCAGCAAAAGTGTGGGCAGAACATATAACAGAGGACAAATATGGTACAATACAGGACAGATTTGGTATAATACAGATTGGTGACGTTACATGGACAGGACATGGACATGGACAGGAAACATGTACATGGATAGAGTGCATGAAGAGAGAGAATTAAGGTTTAACATCGCATTCCACAACATTTCAGCGACATGGACAGAGTGTATGGACATGAACGGAGTATGTATACATGGACATGAGCAGAGTACATGTTCTTTTGATTGGATAAGAGCAGCCGAGAATACAGCAAGAACGAATATGATAGATGCAGCGCCAAATGGGGGCTTCTGATTGGACATTTCCCCTATTGTACGGGTAAAGTCCATGTTCCGTTTTTTAGCTCGCCGTATACGAAGTAGGCGAGGTATTGGGAGAGAGAGGGGGAAAGTGGCGGTGTTGGTGTTGGTGTCGGTGTTGGTGCCCGGTTAGACTTTTATGTTTAGGCTGGACTTAGAAAGTTGTCTGGGTTAATCTTTTCTGTTTAGGCTGGACTTAGAATAATTTTGACTTCTTATTAGGCATGAGATGCAGTGTACATTGTATACACAGTCATACATACCAAATCACATACAGTATATTCCTTTAAAGTATTTACTAATAGTTTTTGACATTATTTTATTTCAGAAGTACAATATCAAAATAACTGGCGGGGGAATCCCGCAGTACCGAACCCCTGTTAGTTTTTAATTTCGTGTCGCCTTAAATGAAGGACGCCATTTCCTAAAATTTTATCAAATTCTTGTTGACCCTGAAGCTTTTGTACAACCATATCTGTGTCCACACATTTAACTTACTATATTAATTAAAAGTGAGTTTGAATCAGTTTGTGAGCTCAGTCTTTACCCGTGCACATTATTATGGAGCATTACAGTATGATTGGACACAGTTGTCATTGCGTTCTTTTATTTGCATACAAATGTGAAGGTTTACCACAGTGCAAGTGTCCCATTGCCTGTTGGAAATGATAGATTTAGTCCTACCATCGCACTGTTATTAGCTTTGTTTGTTCGCATATCATCACACAAAGTTACATCAAGAACGTGCTCAAAATTGCACACCTATTGTTCCTAACTACATGTATACATGAACATGTATTCATCAGATCTATGCAATGGGATGTGTAGGCTTACTTTTGGAAAAAAATGTAATCTTTATTGGTAGTTATATAATATAGTTCCTCCTTCAATCCAACCTCAATATTACTAAATATAGAAATCATATTTCTTAATAAATTTATTATTTTAAATGATGTGCATTGCCAATGATGTGCAACCTCAAATGATGTGCCATCCTTAAGGGCTCGATCTTTTTGCGAAGCTGCATATATCTCTTATATGTGATACTAACCTATTAGGTAGGAGATGCAGTGTACATTGTAGGTTTATACTTGGTGTAAGAATTACGCACAAGACAGAGCCTACAATAGCCTGTCTGAGCTCAACAATGCGTCTAGACGTGACCCTTTTCAGCTGCACAAAAGCCTCAACAAATGCCTCAACAATGCGTTCTTACACCGACCTGTTACATATACACAAACACGTCAAATCAACTACAATATATTCCTTTATAGTAATTACGGTACTAATAGTTTAATGACATTATTTCATTTCAGAAGTACAATATTAAATATTAACCCCTGGTGGTTTGGAATTTTGTGTCGCCTTTAATGAAGAACACCATTTCCTTCACTTTTGGTATCGAATCCCATTCCTCATCATGATTTAACCTCAAGCTTTTGCACGAACCATATTTGTCCAGGCATTTCACACCCACATCTCAGACAAAATCTCAATTGTACATGTATTCATAATGACATGTATAAGCTTACTTTTGGAAAAAAAGGTAATCTTTATTTCAAGTTTTATAATATAGTTCATGTTTCAATCCAACTTCAGCATCACTGACGAAGAAGTCAAATTTTTATTGCAATATGTATTGTCATTGCCAGTGATGTGCAACCTGAAGGGCTCGATCTTTATGTGAAGCTGCATGTTATTGAATACCCAAAAGGCGAGCTGCCGGGTTACACATAACCCTTGTTATATTTTCGGGACAAATCTGGAATTTACATGCACCCATTTCCCATCCTACCTCTGTCGGCAGGCTCCGATAAGCCCCACTAGACGTGGTTGATAGTTTTCCCCTATTTTAGGAGTAAATTCCGTGTTCCACTTTTTATACGCCTGCCAAAAAGGCGGACGTATTATGTGATGGCTGTTTCTGTCCGTGTGTCCGCCCGTCCGTCTGTCCGTCCCCCGTGTCCGGTCTATATCTGGAACACTTTTCTATTTACAGTTCCAATTTTTGGTGAGTGGATACCCTACGGGGAGACGAAATAAATGTCGAGGTCGGAGGTCAAAGGTCACTGGCCTGAAAAACAGGAAATCACTGAAGTGTTCGTGTCCGGTCTATATCTCTGAATGTTTTCTATCCAGAGTTGCAATTTTTTGTGAGTGGATACACCAGGTGGAGACGATGTGTCCCGTACCGAAATTCAGGTCAAGGTCAGAGGTCAAAGGTTACTGTTGCATAAAATCAGGAAATCATTGATCATTGATAGTTTTCTATCTACAGTTCTAATTTTGGATGCCCTAGGGGGAGACGATATGTTGCATACTAAATGTAGGTCAAGGTCAAAGGTCAGTGGTACCGAAAAATCAGGAAATCATTAAAAACTTCTAATTTTTTGTGAGTGGATTCAATAGGGGGAAATGAAGTGTTGCATACCAAACATTGGGTCAAGGTCGAAGGTCAAAGGTCACTGTCCCCAAAATTAGGAAATTATTAAAAATAACTTTTTTTGTGTCAGTAGATACATTAGGGGGACACGATGTGTCACATACCAAAATGTAGGTCAAGGTCACCGTGACCCCAAAATCATGAAATTGTTAAAAATCTTGATTTTTTGTGTCCATTGATATATTAAGGGGAGACGATCTTGTCATGTACCAAAATTCAGGTCAAGGTTAATAGTCCAGGTCTCTGTGACCCCAGAATCAAGAAATTTTTAAAAATTACTTTTTTGTGTCAGTAAATATATATAGGGTGACATGATGTGTCACGTACCAAAATGTAGGTCAAGGCCGAAAGTTAAAGTCACTGTGACCCTCAAAATTATGAAACTATTAAAAACCATGATTTTTTGTGTCCAATGATCACTGAGTGAAGACGATGCGTCAGGTACCAAAATTCAGATCAAGGTCAAAGGTCAAGGTCACTGTGACCCCAAAATCAGGAAATCATCAAAAATAACTTTTTTTCCCCAGTAGATACATTAGAGGGACATGTGTTACATACCAAAATGTGGTCAAGGTCACTGTGACCCCAAAATCAAGAAATCATTAAAAGTCACATTTTCATATGCCTGTCGAAGATGAGGTCGTGTATGTGATATCTCTAGTTTCAAGGTATGATTGGTACCAAACTTTGAGTATACCATACTCGCATGGCGAAGAGAAGCCATACATTGAGATCAATTTGTCAAAGGTCAAGGTCACACAGTCCCCCAAAACTGAATCAAGTTTTCAAAGTTCTCTCCCCTTCATGTTTATGGCATTTGTCCTGTGGAGTTTGAAACAGCTACAATTTAGTTAAAATATTGTGAAATAAAAACCATACATTTACTAATTCGATGGGGAGGGTCCTTGATGAACTTCATAACTGTTTATTAACTCAAGAACAAAGGTTTACTTCATCACTTTCTTCTTCCTTCATGAAAAGTTCTCTCGGCTGAAAGGAATCCATTTGCAGAAAAACTACTATTCTCCTGTGTTTGACTATTCTTGATTTCAGTGTCAGATCTGTGAGCTCTCGGCTCTTGCTTCAAGGTCAACTAGTTACCAAAAGTTAAACCCATTTTAGTTAATCATTCAAAGATCTGATATATGTTACATTCTCAGAAGCACAAAATTGTAGACCTTTCTCTGGATTGCTAGCTACCAATTGGAATCAAGGCTATTAAACCACCTTGAAATTTGGACCAATGTAATTCCAGATATACGGGCGTATATTGAAGCCCCTTGGGCTCTTGTTATATTTTCGGGACAAATCCTCAATTTACATGCACCCACTTCCCCACCCTACCGCTCTCAGCAGGCCCTGATAACCCAGGGGCCGATATTAGCCCTTTTGGACAAGGTTGATAGGAGTTTTCCCCTATTGTAGGGGTAAAGTCCGTGTTCCGCTTTTTATATTTTCGGGACAAATCCTCAATTTACATGCACCCACTCCCCATCCTACCTCTCTCAGCAGGCCCCGGTCAGCCAGGGACCGATATTAGCCCTTTTGGACAAGGTTGATAGGGGTTTTCCCCTAGTGTAGGGCTAAAGTCCGTGTTCCACATTGATATTTTCGGGACAAATCCTAATTTTACATACACCCACTCCCCCACTCTCTCAGCAGGCCCCGAAAAGCCAGGGTCCCATATTAGCCCTTTGGGATAGGGTTGGTAGGGGTTTTCCCCTAAAGTAGAGGTAAAGTCGGTGTTCCGCTTTTTATATTTTCGGGACAAATCCGAATTTTACATACACCCACTCCAGGCAGAACCCGATAAGCCCGAGGACCGATATTAGCCCTTTGGGATAGGGTTGATAGGGGTTTTCCTCTACTGTAGGGGTAAATTCCGTGTTTCGCTTTTTTACCCCTCGGCCAAAATTTGGCCGAAGGGTATTGTCGTCGTCATGTACGTCTGTCCGTCTGTCCGTCCGTCCGTCACACCTTTCTCGTTACCAAGATATCTTCAGAACGACTTACCCTAGGCACACCAAACTTGCAGTGCACATCCGTATGCGCGTGACGTAGAACCCTATTGAATCTGGACCTGATTGGTTGGAAACTTTGGCGGCCATCTTTAATTTATGCGAAACCATCACAGCTTTCTCGTTACCAAGATATCTTTAGAACGACTTACCCTAGGCACACCAAACTTGCACTGCACATCCATATGCTCATGACCCAGAACCCTATTGAATCTGGACCTGATTGGCTGGAAACTTTGGCGGCCATATTTAATTTATGCGAAATCATTAATCTTGTGTATCTTAGGTACCATTTCACTGTTCCGTGTGTGAACTTGGTATAGATCATCGATGCATCAAGAAACTTCAAAGGAATGACCAAACCAGTTTCCCTGATTCGGTGGAAACCTTGACGGCCATCTTTAATTTATGCAAAATCTTTAATGATATATATCTTTGATACCATTCAAGTGTTCTATACGAAACTTGGTATACAGCATCGATGTATCAAGAGACCTGCAATGTATAACCACATCAGCTCCTCTGAGTGGCAGGAAGGATGGGCGGCCATCTTTAATTTATGCGAAATCATTAATGATCTCTATCTCTGATACCGTTCGAGTGCTCGATGTAAAATTTGGCATATATCATCGATGCATCAATAGACTTACGATAAATGGCAGTTCTGGTGTTTCTGATTCGGCGGAAACCTTGGTGGCCATCTTTAATTTAAGAAAAATCTTTGATGATGTATATCTTTGATACCATTTCAGTGTTCTATATGAAACTTGGTATACAGCATCCATGTATCAAGACACTTGCAATGAATAACCACATCAGTTTCTCTGAGTGGTGGGGAGGATGGGCGGCCATCTTTAATTTATGCGAAATCATTAATGATCTCTATCTCTGATAATTTTCAAATGCTCTATGACAAAATTTGGTATACATCATTGATGCATCAACAGACTTATGTAATGAATACCGACTTCTCTGATTGGACATAAACCTTAGAGGCCATTTCTAATGGCAAATTTTTTCATAATCTGTATATTTGTCACTTGACTGCTTGGTGTTCCTGAAGTCTTGCTTCAAATTGAATACATTATGAATGGCTGGCGCCCAGAGCCGAGGGGTTTTCAGATGCGCAGCTTCGTATTATATTTTCGAGACAAATCCTCATCTTACATACACCCATCCATGACTTGCAAAATCCTTCCGTAGGGACCCCAATTCCACGACTCAAATGAATGGACGGCATACATGTCAGTACATGCATTCCTGATCACGTGACCTCCGCATGATGGAAAAAACCCCAGATACAATTCAGTACATACATTCCATACAGTCATACCCAGGTCACGTCCGATTCACGCAGACCGGAAGTGACGTCACACATGACGTCATCCGGATGTTGAAAAGGTCCCGGATGTTGGAGGTCAGTACATGTCTAAAAATATACATCCCAGGGTCCATACATGCATTCCATGCATTTTTCTCCCGTGGGGCTACTTTCTGTCCGCGGAGGCAAACCACATCACCGCCAGACCACATCACTGCGAAGGAATACATGCTCCATGCACTTGACCATCACGTGACCTCCACATGACCTCCAAATGAGACGGCGTCCTTTTTGAGACGGCGCACTCTTTTGTCGGTTTTTGCCAGTACTATAATTCACTTGACCTCGACGCCAGATTCTTGCGCCAGGTCAATGAGCTAGATAATGCTTGCTGTATACTACTGACACTTACCTCAGGGGACATTCCCGGGTGTTCGGAATCTTCCTCCTCTGAGTGTACATCTCGATTACTGTCTGCCATGTTAATCTGAAATATCAAAAAATGTAAATTACAGCCCTCATTTTTCGGTTGTGAAAGTATCCAATATATCCACTATCCTACTTTTTCTGACAAATTTCAACCGATCACTTTAGCCACGCAGAAAAAATATATTATCCTACGTCTAAACACAACTGGCGTTAAAAGCCCTGTTTTCCTATCGGAGACCTTCCGATGTTGTTCGTACTGCGAATGGCCTGCTAAGGCTTTCAGATTGTTCTGATATAAGGTCGCTCAAGGAACTATCTAATAACGATCAGGACATATCAAATGTGGGTGTCGTTCCAGTATCTGCTGAGGTCTTTCCACAGTAATAACGACACTGAACCTGTCTACGCCAATCAAATGTGGGTGCGATTCCAGTATCTGCTGAGGTCTTTCCACCGTAATAACCACACAGAACCTGTCTATGCCAATCAGATATGGGTGTGGTTCCAGTGTCTGCTCAGTTGTTTCCACAGTGATAATGACAGTAGAATATAGGGAGCACGACGAGAGCGGTTTTCCAGGGAGGTAACTCTTGGTTCCCCTTTTTCTGCCAGGGGCGCCACCAGTCCCGTATTACTTCACTTCCGGTCTTGGTGAATGGAGCGTGACCTGTGAACTGTATGACGTCACTTCCGGTCTGGGTGAATGGGACGTGACCTGTGAACATGATAGGATATGTACTGACCTGTCTGTGGGGACTCAATGTCGTTCATCTCCGTGTCTTTTCGGTGAGAGGAGCATGTACTGGGGTTTTTCCCACAATGTTGTTCACCTCCGTGTCTCTTCGGTCAGGTCCGTGTCTTTTCGGTGAGGTCCGTGGGAACATGATAGAAGATTGCAACATTGTTGCGAAGATGTCAGGGAGATCACCGAAGAGACACGGAGGTGCCCGAAGAGACACGGAGATCCCCGAAGAGGGCGAGAGGGGTCCCTAGAGTACCGATGGGGTTGTATGAGGTATCAGTGTGAAGCATTCGTGAAGGGGCATCTGATGGGGTATGTGTGGGGTTGAAATATGGTCATTCTGCGCATGCGCGGTAGACCAAGTGCATGGAAATAGACGTTTTGAGGTATAGCGGAGCCCATAGTGATCCGATGGGGTCGTATGAGGTATCAATGTGAAGGGGAATCCCAGGGGCTGGGTGTGGGGTTGGAATATGGTTATTCTGCGCATGCGCGGTAGACCAAGGGTATGGAAATAGCCGTGTTGGGATCTAGGGGAGCCACTAATGGACCGATGGGGTCGAGTGAGGTATCAATGTGAAGTCAATGTGAGGGAGCATCCGATGAGCTGGGTGTGGGTTGGAATATGGTCATTCTGCGCATGCGCGGTAGACCAAGGGTATGTAAATGGCCGTTTTGGGGTTTAGGGCAGCCACTAATCGACCGATGGGGTCAAGTGAGGTATCCATGTGAAGCCTACGTGAGGGAGCATCCCACTGGGTGGATGTGGGGTCGGAATATTGTCATTCTGTGCATGCGCAATAGACAAAGGGTATGAAAATAGACGTTTTGGGATGTAGATGAGCCACTAATGAGCCGATGGAGTTGAGTGAGGTATCAATGTGAAGCACAGGTGAGTGGGCATCCGATTGCACTAGTGTCTCGGCCGTTGTCCACATTCTGCGCATGCGCAGACAGGGATTTCTGGGAAAAGGTGTGGAAATAGACGTTTAGGTGAGCCCCTAATGATCATATGGTGTCGTATGAGGTCTTATTTTGAAACTGTCACGAGGGAGCATCCGCCTGGGCTAGTGTGTCGTTCGTTGTCAATAGTCTGCGAAGGCGCAGTCTGGCCGTAGTATAGAAATAGACGTGTTGGGGTTTAGGTGGGCCTCTATTGGGCCGATGGGATCGAGTGAGGTATCCATGTGCAGCAGTCGTGAGAGAGTATCCGACGGGGTGGGTGTGACGGGGAACTGACGTAATTCTGCGCATGCACAGTAGAGAAAGTGTATGGAAATAGACATTTTGGCGCCGACAGGGGTCACTATGGGTCCGATGGAGTCGTATGAGGTCTTATGGTGAAGTTCTTGTGAAGCAGCATCCGATTGGACTCAGGGTTCGTCCGTGTTCAAGGGTCTGCACATGCGCAGTTTGGTCGTAGTATAGAAAGTAGACATGTTGGGGGATGCGCTGGCGTGTGTGACCCACCACTAGGGGTCCATGGTTGGGATTGGGTGGTGGTGTGGGTTCTGCTCACCGACGTTAGTTCCGGGTTTCACCAAAACTACCTTCGAACACAGAAGAGTTCCAATGTTCCCCTTAGACGTAGGATCCGGACCCGCAGCGCTCCGCCTCACCCCGGCCGCAGCGCACGCGGGTTACTCCGGCCCCAGCGCGCGCGCGCCTTATCCGGCCGCACGCCTGCGCGGATGAAGTTCGGATTATCCTAGGCCACTGATGGGCTACTTTCTCCACGGTGTACGAAGCCAGTTTCACCGAATCCCCACATGTCTGTTATAGCTTTCATGCATTATGCTCTTAAAGAAAACACACAAGACAGGGTTTTTTTTGGGTGAGATCTCATTTTTTTATTCAGTGAACAACAACAACGTGAGAAAAACCACGTGAAAACTGAAGCCCAGAGCAGAGGGCTTGTACATTGAAAGAACTGAAGGCCAGAACCGGGGGCTTGTAAACTTAAGCCCAGAACAGGGGGCCTTGTACATTGAAAGAAAAGCCCAGAACGGGGCTTGTACATTGAAATGATCGGCGGCCCAGTCATATACGAGTACATCGCGGTCTTCGGCCTTGGGGTACTCGTGAAACATCTGTACGATGGTAGATAAGGGTCTTCCCCGGCATCGATGGTACAGGTAAAACAAGCAATATTGTCCGCACACGCTACTGGTCAGGCTTTGCAACGTTTGACTGTTCCAAAACCACGTCTCTGTGCTTTGATCCATGAAGTCTGTGAAATCGGGATAGAGGGGTGGCAGGCCGTGAGGGTCAAAGTCTTCCCCCTGCTGTTCTGTCAATTACACGCCCACCCAATGTCCACCGGGCCGATCCATCGGGTCCGTGTTGAGAACGTAAGCAGCAGGATACATACGGTCTAATGGGAACGCATCTCGGACGAACACCCGTTGAAAGACCATACGCGTCTCTGGGTCATTCTCCAGCACGGTGGCTATATGGTCTGTATCCATGTTAGGTGGAGAAGTCACACAGGACGTTGCGCGCTTTGTCCACTTGAATGATGTTGTCAAACTCGGTGTAGCAGATCACATTGGCGGTGCTCCGCAGGGCTCGTGCAAAGTAGATTTCCAACCGTAAATTGCCTTGCTTGGCGAGGGCCAGCTGATGGTCGTTCTCTAAGGTGGGGGTTAGATCGAAACAGAACAACGTGTATCCGTTCCCGTAGTCCTCCTGACTGATCATATTCCCTTCGTCCTGGTTGATTTAACCGGTGGCTGTAAACAGGCTCTGATAGGCTCGAATGAAATTCGCGCGCCCAAAGTTCGGTGTTAAGGCCGTGGCTGAGACCTGTTGTCCATCCACATGCAGGATCACAAAATTGATGCCGAAATGTTTAAAGTCAAACGGGTTCTCTGGGTAGGCTCCACTGAAACTGGTATTTTCCACACAGGCCAGGATCAATCGCTTGGGTAGTTCCCCCAGGAACAGGTTTCTTTGTTGGCGCTCATATTTCCAGCAGACACAGAGAACACTTTCGTTTGCACACGTCGGATAGGGTACTGGGCTGGTTTTGTTTCCAAGGCTTTGAGGTGTCCCAATTGAACGGCTGGATTCGGTTTCACTTTTCGGACATACACGACTGCGTCTTGGATGACAATCGTATAGTCAGCTGCATGCCCGTCTACGTTAGTGGCCATTAAGGCGAAGGTCGGAGGTGCCCGTATCAGTCGGATTTTGATGGGGATCTTGTTCAACAGGTACCGGTCTTGCATGAACATGTCTGCGTGCAGTCGGCCCATGAGATCCACCACAACGCCGTTCGCGGTCAAAGCCTTCCGTTTGTTATATCCCACATTGTCGTTCTCTACGCCCATGTGCTGGGCTGTGTCCTGGTAGAATAAAGCGGCTGTCAGTTGAGATTGTTTAGCCTCTAGCCCATGCGACAACAGCATATCGATGTAGGCTCGATAGGGGTAGGTGTTGGTCGAGTCACTGATGAGTTTGTCGCTGAGAAATATATCCACCTGTTGAAACATCTAGTGCAGCCAGAGATTCGTTGGACCCACCGTAGCTTCTTCAACGATTCTGGAGCCATCTCCATTGATGATGTTGGCTTTCACATACAAGTATGTATGGGCTAAATCCACATAGGCCGTATCCGCATTACTGATGGTGAACTCGATGGGCCCTGTTGTGTTGATGCTGGTCAGCGGGAGATGCTCCACCCATAATCCTTGTTCGGCACTGGTCTGTGTGGGCGGGACGGTCTACAAATCAAATTCACTGTTGGTGGAGGGACAGGACTCTGCGTGGATCAAGGACATGTTTTAAGAAAAGATATCCTGGGTCTTCGATGTGCGTCGTCGCTGGGTCGGTCGTCGACTGGTGCGTGGTCTCGGTGGTGCAGGTCTTTAATTCGCTACGGTGCGTTGTGCTTTGGCCACCAAGACGCCTCCTGCTTCTTTGGCCCGCCGTTTCAAGGCTTCTTTGGGTGACGTACCCCCCAAGACATCACCGGCGACTTGCAGTCCACTGCGTACCGCTTGTTTGCCGATTGCTTTCACCCTACGCGTCAGAAAGGGCAGGAACGTTTTGACGATGCTCCCGAGTATGTTCCCCAGTCCATGTCCTCGTTGCATGCGTGCATCACTAAAAACCGGAAGGCCACCGCCGGCCTGTTGGGCATAATAGTCCATATAACTGCGTGCATCGAACTCGTAAGGCACCTTCATTATACAAAGTGGGAATTACGTGCTCGTCGAAAATGAAGTGTCACCACCACTTTCCCGCGTTCGAATGCCACCGGTCGTCCCGTGTCATCTCTTATATCCACCGTGATAGTGTTGATGTGGGTTTGTCGTACGGGCAGGTAGAGCATGTGGGTGAAACTGTGGGTGACTTCATCTCCATACAACTTTTTAACGGGCACCACCCGTAACAGAGGTGTGTTGATATCGCCCACGATGTGGTTGTCCACCACGTCCGAGTAGACGTAGGGTCCGTACATACCCGACTTCACATCCATCGGGATCTCGCCTTGGTGGGCGGTGGGACCAGAGAACGTCCGTAGATCGAACCCCAGCATTTGCTGTAGGATAGGAATCAGCACGACACTCGCGATGGCGGTGACGATAAGCTGTGCCTTGTCGTGTGCGTTGTCCAGGTTATTGTTGAAGGGAAAGGATTTGATGGGTTTTGAAGTATTCGTGACCTTCCGTAGAGCCTTATAATGCAACCGTCTTGACAGCCCACCGATGAACTCCTTGGGAGTATCGTATTGGCCTTCGGGGAGGGTGAGTCGGGTGTCTTTTCCTTCGTAGGTCACCTCGTACCACACTTCACTGGCTCGCACGTTGTACCACGAGTAAGGGTATTGGATATCCACGAGGCCACATTCCCAGCGCCCAGGTAAATGCAACGGTTGCGGTAACTGGGTCACGTACTTGGCCAAGGTGTTGTCAGGAAACACATCCAGCGAACAGTTACTGGGTAGGGTGAGGTAAAACATGGCGACTGAGCTGTCCTGCTGCTGCTGTTGGTTTTAATAGGTGTTCCAGGCCTTGGGCGGTTGTGTCCGGCGTCGTGTTTGTCGCGTTGACTTGCTACGTGTCACGGCTCTGGAGATGTGGGGTTTCCTGATCAAGGATGTTTTTTTAGAGGTCTGAAAAGAAGGTGCCCGTTGTGGTGGTGGTGATTCCCATTCGGATTCCCAAGAAGGTAGTGGGCCACTCGGCGATTTCTGGGTTCGCTGCATAAAGGCCCAGCGGTGGGGCGGGGGGGGGAGGGGGTCCCCACCAATTCCTGTGGTACATGCATGTCTTTCAAACCTTGAGCGAAGACCTCCCATCCTCGAGGATCCGTGTGCGACCTGCGTTTACGCATCAGGTCATTCACTAAATCCGTCATGTGGGTCCCGGGGACCATCTGATTCTGTACCAGGAGTTCGCCATTATCATATTAAAACATGGCGACTGAGCTGTCCTGCTGCTGCTGTTGGTTTTAATAGGTGTTCCAGGCCTTGGGCGGTTGTGTCCGGCGTCGTGTTTGTCGCGTTGACTTGCTACGTGTCACGGCTCTGGAGATGTGGGGTGTCCTGATCAAGGATGGTTTTTTAAAGGTCTGAAAAGAAGGTGCCCGTTGTGGTGGTGGTGTTTTGGGGGGTGACTCCGGTTCCCATTCGGATTCCCAAGAAGGTAGTGGGCCACTCGGCGATTGCTGGGTTCGCTGCATAAAGGCCCAGCGGTGGGGGGATTCCCCACCAATTCCTGTGGTACATGCATGTCTTTCAAGCCTTGAGCGAAGACCTCCCATCCTCGAGGATCCGTGTGCGACCTGCGTTTACGCATCAGGTCATTCACTAAATCCGTCATGTGGGTCCAGGGGACCATCTGATTCTGTACCAGGAGTTCGCCTTTATCATATTAAAACATGGCGACTGAGCCGTCCTGCTGCTGCTATTGGTCTTAATAGGTGTTCCAGGCCTTGGGCGGTTGTGTCCGGCGTCGTGTATGTCGTGTTGACTTGCTACGTGTCACGGCTATGGAGATGTGGGGTGTCCTGATCAAGGATGGTTTTTAGAGGTCTGAAAAGAAGGTGCCCGTTGTGGTGGTGGTGTTTTGAGGAGTGACTCCGGTTCCCATTCGGATTCCCAAGAAAGTAGTGGGCCACTCGGCGATTTCTGGGTTCGCTGCATCAAGGCCCAGCGGTGGGGGTTCCCCACCAATTCCTGTGGTACATGCATGTCTTTCAAGCCTTGAGCGAAGACCTCTCCTCCTCGAAGATCCGTGTGCGACCTGCGCTTACGCATCAGGTCATTCACTAAATCCGTCATGTGGGTCCCGGGGACCATCTGATTCTGTACCAGGAGTTCGCCTTTATCATTCCAAGTCATGTTAGGATTCTGTTTCATCCGTTGTAATACCAGGCCAGCTTGTTTCTTGAACGATGCAGGTACACTCTTCAGCACTTCGTCTTCCACCCACTGTGGGGCTGTGAGTGGTACCTCTGGTAATGGCGGCTGTTGGAGCGGTGCTGAGGTCGGCGGTGTGTCACGTGGTGGTGGTGGTGGTTGTGGGGTAGAGAGGGTTTTTTATTGGTCCATGAACGTCATGTACCGTTAAAGCGTCTCATTGTACCGTTGTACTTTCTCACTGTCGCTTAACCCCGGTTTCTGTAAGATCTGTTGCATCTCTCCATCGAGGGTGTTTATGATCTTCACCGTAGGTGGGACGGGGTAGGGCGATGGAGGTTTTCAAGGAACCGTGGTTCGACGAGAACCATTTTTTTCGTGTGGTTCATTGTCGGCCGAAGAGTCCACCCAATACTGGACCCAACACTGAAGCGGCCAACGGTGCTAAGATGGCCCCGAGAAAGCCGCCTTTCTGTAACACCTTTTTCTTTTGTGTTTGAGGGACCCGCTTCTGGACTAGGGTTCGGAGACCTGTCTTATGCCTGGCCAACTTGGTCTTCTCAGCCGGAGTCAGTGGTACGTTGCCTTTTAACAGGTTGTACCCGATCTCTCACAGACAGCGTACAAGGTCAGGGTCCGTACCGCGTACAAGGTCAGGGTCCGCACCGCGTACAATGGTTCGGACCAACTCGGGTAGGGAGCGTCAGAGTGTGCTTCCGTACTCGCGCAGACATCATGTACAACTAATGCTAGAACCCACAACTCTGCTCTTTTTATCTACTTCAGAGAACAGAGACAAAGTCAACCATGCTGTGGTGTTAATTCGTTTGATTATCCCCATCATCAAACACACACACCCCAGTTGGGGGCGCCACTGTGGGTATGTTTACATTATGTTTACATTATTTTTGCATTATTTTTGCATGTACACGTGGTGGGTCTCTCCGGGAAAGATGCCGGTCCGTAGTCGGTGGTGGTCGGGGGTGGTTTGCTTGAGGTCGAAGAGCATATACCCGTGCTGAGGGTTTGTCGCATCTTTAAAGGCTTCCAACGGAAACGGTGTGCGGCCGGGATACATCTGTCTCGCCAGGTGAAGCAGCGGAGTAGTATCTCTCGGGTTTTTTAAGACCACCAGGTAGTGGGCATTTAAGCTGATGTTCCGATGTTCTTTGTTTTTACTGAACAGACTCTGCACAATGTAGATGATGCTGAGCCGTCGATGATGGCTGCCTTTGGTAAAGAGTTGGGTGACCCGCGCATCCGTCTCCGCCATGAGATCATCCAGAACCACCAAGGTATCCGGTTCCAAATCGGCCAGGTTAGGTAGGCCTTCCACGAACGTGATGTGGGGCATTGCTGCATACACTGCCTGCCATACTCCGTAACACCACACGACTCGGGGAATGGGTGGGGTGATCATGCTGTCGGCATGTTGAAGGAGCTTCCTGACGAAGTGCGTTTTGCCGGAACCCGTCGGTCCTGCGATGACGCAAGTGAAGGGATGCTGCCACCGAAGCTCCATGGTTCGAGGTGTATCCGTTGTCGTGGTAACCCGCTCTTGTAAATTTGGTACGAGTGAACTGGAGTGGTGGTGATGGGTACAACGTCGGTCGTCGTTGTCTGTTCACTGTGAGGGATGAAATCCGGTGGGTTTTCAGACGTAGTGGGTGCACCTGTTGTAGGTGTGGAGCTTGGTGTGGAGCTCGACGTGGCTTGTACACGGGGTGTGGTGGTGAGTGGGCTCGATACAGGGTTGACTGGTTTCACTGGTGGTTGGTGTTCTCAGTTGGTTAAGTAACGTGCTCACAGGCTACGTCGTAAAACACACCTCCGTACAAAACACTCAGCAGGTTTAGCAGTATCACCACAAAGCCCACTTGTGCTTTGCGCGTTTTGGGAGACGCTGTGTTCAGAGGCAGCTGCTGTTTGTCCATAGCACTGTGGTCGGACGTGGAATGAAGGATGACGGCAGTGGTGTCTGGCTTTATAGTCGTTTCACCTGGTTGGCAGCGACCCAGGAATTGAAGGAACGGGGACAGCCTTGCCATTTGACGAAATGAAACAGTTTGCCACGTCGACGTTCCGTTTTCAAAATCTGCTCCACAGTATAGTAATCTTCTTGTGTTTTTACGACAGGCTGTAATCCCGTCTCATAAAACGTCCCTAGCAACGGTTCTCCTTGAAGATCTTCCAGTTCATAGACTCGCTGCTGTCGGGGTAGGCGCCGTTTAATCAGGAAGTGCTCATCGCTCCAGTTGGCCAAGTAACTTTTCTCGAACTTGCTCTTGACTTTACGGATCTGTACAGGGTCCCCGCCCTTGAACATCTCCTTCAGTGCTCGTTGCGATTGTATGGGGTACAAGACACGCCGGACTTGGGCTTCATTGCGTTGGGTCAAGGTAATGGTGGCTCTCTCTATACTCCGATGATAGGCTCGATTGTAACCACTCACAAGTTTCGGGAGAACATCGATGTACCGTCTTGTATTTTTATAGGTGAAATATTTATACATACAGCCTTTGAATGTCCTGTTGAACCTTTCCACCACGGAAGCCTTGATCTCGTTGTACGTATGGAAGAAAACCACCTTCTGGGCTTTCAGAAACTGTTGGAACGGCCTGTTGAGGAATTCCGTGCCTTCGTCGGTTTGCAAATACAAAAGTTTGCGCCCGGTCTTGAAGCTGTCTTTGAACGCCGCTATGAGATTCGCCCCCGTTTTCGTCCGGATGGGTACCACCCACGCATACTTCGATAGGATATCGATGCACGTCAAGATATACCGATTCCCATGGTTGTGTTTGGCAAAGGCGCTCATATCGACCAAATCCGCTTGCCATTGGGCATCTATTCCTCCCACGATGACCCGGTTCCATAGAAAATGGCGACGGACAGATCGATGTAAGCTATAGGTGTCTTGTTTTCTTGACCAATCTCGGACTTGGGCACGTTGTATCCCCTGCGGTTTGGCCGCTCGATAGAGAGCTGACAATGCACTATAGGCCGCCAGACTGTCGGGACTGTAGTATAAGTTATCCAACACCTTCTCCCAGCGCTTTATGGTGACAAATGATGATGGACCCTGGCTCTATCGTTTATTTATAACGGGTATATCTTGGGCCGGAGTTTCTTTCTGATTTTCTTCGTTGGCTTCTGCCAGCACAGTGTCCATGGTAAATGACCAGTCCAACTCGTCTGATGAACCACTTGATAAGCACTTGATTCACATCTACCACGGCATCTTCCAATGCAGACCATAGATCAAGGTGAAGGGTTAAATGCACTGTACCCTCATCTAGCCGAGCCAATTGAGCAAAGAAAGGGCCGCGTCGGATGTACACATCGTGACACAAGTGAATGAGGTCGCCGTCCAGTTCACCAGACAACACCCGTTTGAATTTGGTCCAGCCCTCCCGGAACAGACGAATGTGGGCCGGGCACGGTTGTGTAGGGTCCGCATCACAGATGTCTCCCACCTCCTCCATGATATCGACCTTATCTGCATAAACGTGCAGGAAAACCTCGGGGGTCAATTTGAGATACGCCAGTATTATATGCTCCGTCATGGTCAGTACGTGAATGGTACCAGATTTGACTGTCTCTTGTATTCATAGGGTGAACCCCGTGAGATCGAATGATCGGCTGGTCATGTCACTGGGCTGACTGAGTCTAGCCGGATAATCAACGGCATCATCGTCTGGTTCATCGCTAGATTCGGTAATTTGTTCATTGGGTTCTGTCGCCGTCTCACTCAGGGCACGAGCCCACTCCAACTGAACAGCTGACCGCTCGTCCGGTGTAAACAGCTGGTCCACAATAGGCACCACGTTCTTGAAGGCTGTCCACAGATCGGGGTCAAGGGTGAAGCCTCGCGTAGGGTCTTGGTAACGGTCCACGGTATACGTAGATGGCATTGTCTATGTGGATGAGGTGTCCGTCGAGCTCACCGCTCAACACCCGTTTAAATTTGGTCCAGCCGTCACGGTGTAGTGTAACCGTATTCGATACGGTCTCAGCGCGCGACCAGCAAACATCTCCAAGGTCTTCCACGAGGGTGACTTTATCTTCATAGACGTGTAACCCCACCCGGGATGTAAGGGGAAGGATGACTCGTAGAACTGGTGACATGGTTGACCCATTGACGATCGTTGAATGATGCACACTGTGTCTGACCCTCGTATTTATAGTCAGGTCCCACTGTCAATGCCACAGCGCCAGGGTCAATAGGGCACAGACCATGACTAGGCCAACCAGCCGTCGCTGGTTCCCGCGTGAGCACTCGTGGTCCGTAGCCCGAGCATCAAGGATGGCTGTGATAGTCCAGTAGTGGTGAGAGATGAGACACCTCTCCATCGTGTGCACTCTGTCGAGGACCGCTTCTGTGAACTCGTTCAGGATCTGGCGTCGCCCCTCGTTGTCGTCAGCATCTGCAAACATGGACCGGACCACTGCTCGGTAGCCCGTGAGCGAATTAACCACGGTAGCATGCTGTAAAATGCGAGTCGCATGGGGCTGGATTTCCATCATGGCTCTGCAACCGTAGAAATGAAGATGTCGGATCCAGAGGGATGTGTTTTATAGACCATGTCACACATGCGCGCCCAGACATAGGTCTACGGGTGTAGTCCGTGATACGTACTATTCTGATTGGTTATGTGGCTCCTATAGAGATAGTACCTTATCGACAATGGGGACTACTTGTTCCAAAGCCGTCTATAGATCCAGGTCCAGGATAAAACCACCGTCGTTCAGACAGAGGAGTCGACCGAAAAAGGGACAGCAGAAAATGTAGACGTCACACAGTTGAATGCTATCACCCAACAACACCCGATTCAAGGTAGTCCATCCTTCCAGTGACAAAGAAGCGTGCGCTTTGGGTTCAGACGTACACCAACACCTAAGTCCGCTATCGATGAGGACCACTCGTTTGGGGTACAACAATAGGGTGCAGCCAGGTGTAAGCCTCCGGGTAGCCACAGTCCCTTCTTTCACCTCGGGGTGTAGTAAGTCATAGACCTAGGGGAGTACATCTTCCAGTGCCATCCATAAGGGTGGACAGAGTGTGATATAGGTACCTCCACTCTGTTCCAACCGGGGAAAAAGGGAATCTTCTCCAGCAGTGCGTATGTGCACACCGACTTCCACGTGCATGAACTCCCTTTCGGGCTCTTTTCCCTGTAACAATCGTGTCAATGGAGTCCAGCCTGATAGCGATAACACAATCTTTACCTTCTGCGGTGCGTCTTGGACCAGCTCCAGGTGATCGTCATTGACGATGAGGTAGACGTCGGACGTCAGTTGGAATAACGCAGGCTCTGTTCCGCCCGATGCCATGGTGGGGAATGAAAAGTGAACGGTTAGAGAGGAGGCTTTATAGTGTACCTGTTGGGTAGGGTTTTATATACCGTGTGAGTCATGGGCACTTGTTATACTCGCTTGCGCCATAAGGCCAATAAGGTTAGAAATGCGCTTTTTTCTACTACGCCCTGTGACGGCCCTTCCTGAAATTCCGTAATTGTTCGGTAGTGTGATGTTACTTTGTATAGGATTTCATTTAACATGAGATTTCACTGGTCAAAGCTTAAGCACAAAATAAGGATAAATAGGCCAATGAATGCAGCAATGCCCTAAATATTCCCTCTTTTATACACCTACATAGAAGTACCCGGATGTAGACGCGGGCGTAGGCGAAAGCATCCTAGTACCCGGATGTAGGCGCAGCCGTGAGCAAAATTCTAGTACCCGTCCATTGGTTCTTTTATCGATCGCTCATTGGCTCTTTTTCTCGACCACTGATTGATCCAAATGGAACTGGCCATCCTTCCCCGGTTAATTTACAATCCGCTTTTTGGGGTTCAAGCTCTGTATATCGATGCCGCAACATTGTTGCCGAACCTTGCCGAAAGTGAGACCTTTGACCTTTTGACCTGGATGTGACCTTTGACTTTTGACCCGACATTCATCCGCGCACTTCCGTTGATGCCGCGCACTTCCGGATAACCCGCGCGCGCGCGTTGCGGCCAGATAACCCGCGCGCGCTGCGGGGCCGGGCCGGGTCCTACGTCTAAGGAAAACATTGGAACTCATCTGTGTTCGAAGGTAGTTTTAGTGAAACCCGGAAGTAACGTCAGTGCGCAAAACCCACACCACCACCCAACCCCAACCATGGACACTAGTGGCGGGTCACACAGACACACACACCCACGCAACCCCCAACATGCCTGCTTTCTATACTACGACCAAACTGCCCATGGGCAGACCCTTGAACACGGACGAACCCTGAGCCCAATCGGATGCTGCTTCACAAGAGCTTCAACATAAGACCTCATACGACTCCATCGGACCCATAGTGACCCCTGTCGGCGCCAAAATGTCTATTTCCATACACTGTCTCTCTACTGCGCATGCGCAGAATGACGTCAGTTCCACGTCACACCCACCCCGTCGGATACTCCCTCACGACTGCTTCACATGGATACCTCACTCGATCCCATCGGCCCAATAGGGGCCCACCTAAACCCCAACACTTCTATTTCTACACTACGGCCAGACTGCGCATGCGCAGACTATTGACAACGAACGACACACTAGCCCAGGCGGATGCTCCCTCATAACAGCTTCAAAATAAGACCTCATACGACACCATAGGCTCATTAGAGGCTCACCTAAACCCTAAAACGTCTATTTCCACACCCTTTTCCCAGAATTCCTGCCTGCGCATGCGCAGAATGTGGACAACGGCCGAGACACTGGCCTAATCGGATGCCGCCTCACCTATGCTTCACATTGATACCTCACTCAAGTCCATCGGCTCATTAGTGGCTCACCTACATCCCAAAACGTCTATTTTCATACCCTTTGTCTATTGCGCATGCGCAGAATGACGATATTACGACCCCACATCCACTCAGTGGAATGCCCCCTCACATAGGCTTCACATGGATACCTCATTCGACCCCATCGGTCCATTAGTGGCTGCCCTTAACCCCAAAACGGCTATTTCCATACCCTTGGTCTACCGCGTATGCGCAGAATTACCATATTCCAACCCCACACCCAGCCCATCGGATGCCCCCTCACACAGGCTTCACATTGATACCTCACTCGACCCCATCGGTCCATTAGTGGCTCCCCTAGATCCCAAAACGGCTATTTCCATAACCTTGGTCTACCGCGCATGCGCAGAATAACCATATTCCAACTCCACACCCAGCCCCTGGGATACCCCCTCACATAGGCTTCACATTGGTACCTCATACGACCCCATCGGTCCATTAGTGGCTGCCCTAACCCCAAAACGGCTATTTCCATACACTTGGTCTACCGCGCATGCGCAGAATTACCATATTCCAACCCCACACCCAGCCCATCGGATGCCCCCTCAAACAGGCTTCACATTGATACCTCACACGACCCCATCGGTCCATTAGTGGCTCCCCTAGATCCCAAAACGGCTATTTCCATAACCTTGGTCTACCGCGCATGCGCAGAATAACCATATTCCAACTCCACACCCAGCCCCTGGGATACCCCCTCACATAGGCTTCACATTGGTACCTCATACGACCCCATCGGACCACTAGGGGCTCCCCTAGACCCCAAAACGTCTAGTTCCATACCTTGGTCTACCGCGCATGCGCAGAATGACCATATTTCAACCCCACGCACACCCTTTCAGATGCCCCTTCACGAATGCTTCACACTGATACCTCATACAACCCCATCGGTACACTAGGGACCCCTCTCGCCCCCTTCGGGGATCACCGTGTCTCTTCGGTCGCCTCCGTGTCTCTTCGGTGATCTCCGTGACATCTTCGCAACAGTGTTGCAATCCCCTATCATGTTCCCACGGACCTCACTGAAAAGACACGGACCTGACCGAAGAGACACGGAGGTGAACGACATTGTGGGAAAACCCCCAGTACATGTTCCTCTCACCGAAAAGACACGGAGATGAACGACATGGAGTCCCTACAGACAGGTCACGGTCATGTTCACAGGTCACGTCCCATTCACCCAGACCGGAAGTGACGTCATACAGTTCACAGGTCACGCTCCATTCACCCAGACCGGAAGTGGCGTCATACGGGACTGGTGGCGCCCCCTGGCAGAAAACGGGGAACCAAGAGTTACCTCCCTGGAAAACCGCTCTCGTCCCGCTCCCCATATACTACTAACGACACTGAACCTGTCTACGCCAATCAAATATGGGTGTGGTTCCAGTGTCTCCAAAGGTCTTTCCACAGTAAATATTATTTCTCTCGGTATAAGAATGAATTAGAGAGAAATTGCTTTCTCTGGTTGGTGTAATGTGTTTATGCAACCAATTGTTTTGTTTAACAATTGGGGTTGTCCTCAGGGTTGTGTTTCCCGCCCTGGGATATGTATTAAACTAAGGCGTTGTAATGAAGTAAGGTGTTCCAGCCTGTTGCGGATTTTATCATCCGATGTAAGCGGTTTTAATTTATACTGACCCTGTATTGCAGCTTTTAACTTATTCCTTACATATTTTATATTTGGTTTATCTGTGATTTTCACCAAGCAGGTACAGGTACATTCTCTATTAACTACATATAGTCTATCGTAGATATATCTTTAACAATGGAAAACACAATTTGAACGATGGACAATTATTCAATGCAGAATCTGACGCTTAGATTTGGTTATCAGGTGAATTCTGCCTACAACCTCCGTATGCATGTTTCTTGTCTATCAACTTCATGTTAGCTATCAAAAATATACATATAACAATGGAAAACACAATTTGGACGATGATCAACTATTGAATGTAGGATCTGATGCTTAGATCTACAAACAGCTTCAGCAAGAATATACATTCTCCGTTAACTTCATGAGTTTTGCTTTTCGGCATGAGTTTTATAACATGTATGTTGCCACTTGGGGAAGATTAATTTCCTTCGCATGATGGCTGCACATAAAGAGTTGCACATGTCCAGCTAATCATATCGTAGTTAGTTATATCATCGCTATATGGCCGAGATACTGCTGAACGCGACGTTAAGCTCGACCTCACACACAGTAACTTCACATATTATCTGTCATATATACAGTGACAATGATAGAAAACAATTTGGACGATGAGTGTCGGAAGTAGTAGTATAAGCGTAAAAAACCTCACCTTGAAGAACAGCGCGGGGGAAGGGAGTCCATGGTCGCATCGAAGAACAGCGCGGGGGGAGGGAGTCCGACGATGCAAGGGAGCCAACTCGGACAGATCAAGGCATGTGCTGACATGTTCTGGATTGCATCAGCCTTGGCTGTGTGCCAAGTGTTGACGACTATAGTTCGGTTAACCTTTGACCTTTGTATTCCTCCGCGGTGATGAGGTCATGTCTGGCGGTAATGCGGTCGCGGGAAAAAGCTTCCGCGGAGAAAAAGTAGTCCCTAGATAAAATGGTCCGATGGGGTCGAGTGAGTGAGTGAGTAGGATTTAACGTCGTTTTCAACATTGTTTCAGTCATATCACGACGGTGCCTACATGTGCCAGAACACGAGAGTGTCCACAGTTCCTATTATTCTCGACACTGATCAGCCCAGTCAGTACAGCACCCGGTCACCCATCCAAGTATTGACCGAGCTCAACGCTGCTTAACTTCGGTGATCTGACGAGAACCGGTGTGCCCAACGTGATGCGCCGTACCCCGATGGGGTCGAGTGAGGTATCAAAGTGAAGCTTATGTGAAGGGGCATCGAGGGGCTGGGTGTGGGGTTGAAATAGCGTCATTCTGCGCATGCGCGGTCGCCAAAGGGTATGGAAATAGACGTTTTGGGATCTAGGGGAGCCACTAATGGTCCAATGGGGTCATATGAGGTATCAATGTGAAGCATTCGTGAAGGGGCATCCGATGGGCTGGGTGTGGGGTTGAAATAGCGTCATTCGGCGCATGCGCGGTGGCCCAAGGGTATGAAAATAGACGTTTTGGAGCTAGGGGAGCCACTCATGGTCCGATGGGGTCGTATGAGGTATCAATGTGAAGCATTCATGAAGGGGCATCTGACTGGACTAGGGGATCGAGCGTTGTCACCATTCTGCGCATGCGCAGACAGGGAATTGTGGGAAAAGGGTATGGAAATAGACGTTTTGGGCTCTAGGGGAGCCACTAATGGTCCAATGGAGTCGTATGAGGTATCGATGTGAAGCATAGGTGAGGAGGCATCCCCCTGGACTAGTGTCTCGGCCGTGGTCACCATTCTGCGCATGCGCAGACAGGGAATTGTGGGAAAAGGGTATAGAAATAGACGTTTTGGGATCTAGGTAAGCCCCTAGTGGGCCGATTGGGTCGAGTGAGGTATCCATGTGAAGCACACATGAGGTGGCATCTGACTGGACTAGAAAAGGGTATGGACATAGACGTTTTGGGGTCGACATGGGCCACTATGGGTCCTATGGAGTCGTATGAGGTATCCATGTGAAGCATTTGTGAAGGCGCATTCGACGGGGTGGGTGACACGTGGGACTGACGTCATTCTGCGCATGCGCAGTAGACCAAGCCTATGGTAATAGACGTTTTGGGGTCTAGGGGAGCCCCTAATGGGCCGATGGGGTCGAGTGAGGTATCCATGTGAAGCACACACGAGGGGTCATCCGCCTGGACTAGTGTCTGGTCGGTGTTTAACATTCTGCGCATGCGCAGACAGGGAATTATGGGAAAAGGGTATGGAAATAGACATTATGGGGCCCACATGGGCTACTATGGGTCCGATGGAGTCGTATTAGGTCTTATTTTGAAGCGCTCGTGAAGAAACATCCAACTGGACTTATGGTTCGTCCGTGTTCAAGAGTCTGCGCATGCGCAGTCTGTCCGTAGTATAGAAATATACACATGGGTGTGTGTTTGGGGTACTCAACCCCATATGAGTCCATGGTTGTGGTTTGATGGTGTGGGTTCTGCGCAAGTGGGTGTGACGTCACTTCGGGTTTCACTAAAACTACCTCCGAACACAGAAGAGTTCCAATGTTGCCTTCGACCTGATGCATGTACTTTCAACATCCGGGTTTCTCACCGCCTGTATGGAATGCATGTATCCCGTAATGGCCGCTCCAAACCTAGACCAAAACACGTACTTGGTCTGTGGGCTGATTTCGTTGGCTCTCTGTTTTACTGCAGTGCTCTTGCATTGTTTTCTAGGCATTGACGGGTTATATTTGATCCCATCCTAGGCCACTGATTGGCTACTCTGCTCAACCCATTCATGATCTGAATCCACACATGTCCCACTTTGGGCATTATGCTCACACAGAAAACACGCAAGACAGATTTTTGAGATCTCTTTTTTTTTATTCAGTGAACATCAACAACGTGAGAACAACCACGTGAAAAAACTGAAGCCCAGAACAGGGGGGCTTTACGTGAACAAACTTAAGCCCAGAACGGGACTTGTACATTGAAATGAGCGGCAGCCCAGTCATATACGAGTACATCTCGGTCCTCAGCCTTGGGGTACTCGTCAAACATGTGGACGATCGTCTGCATGGAATGTCCCCGACATCGATGGTACAGGTAAAACAAGCAATATTGTCCTCACACACTACTGGTCAGGCTTTGCAACGTTTTGGTATTCCAACACCACGTCTCTGTGCTTGATCCATGAAGTCTTAAATCGGGCTGGAGGGTGGTAGGCCGTACGGGTCAAAGTATTCACCCCGCTCTGCTGTCAAGTACACGGTCACCCAGTGTTGACCGGGCCGATTCATCGGTTCTGTATTCAGGACGTAAGCAGCAGGATACACACGATCTAATGGGAACACATCTCGGGCGAATACTCCTTGAAAGACCATACGTGTTCCTGTGTCATTCTCCAGCACTGTGCGTATCTGGTCTGTATCCATGTCAGGTGGCAAAGTCACACAGGACGTTACGGCTTCTATCGATTTGAATAATGTTGTCAAACTCAGCGTAGCAAATCACATTGATGGTTTTCGATAAAGGTGTCCCGAAATGCAGTTCCAAGCGTAAGTTGCCTTTCTTGACGAGACTCAGTTGATGATCGTTGTCTAAGGTGGGGGTGAGATCGAAACAGAACAATGTGTATCCTCTGCCGAAATCGTCTCGACTGATCATATTTCCCTCGTCTTGGTTGATTTGGCCAGTTGCTGTGAAGAGGTTCAGATAGCTCGGGATGTAATTGTCCGTTCCAAAGTTAGGTTGTAAGGGGCGTGCCGGTACCTGTTGGCCATCCACATGCAGGGCCACGAAATTGATGTTGAACTCTTTTAGGTTGAACGGATTCCTCGAGAGTGTCCCATTATAACTGACGTTCTCCACACAAGCTAGGGTTAAACGCTTGGGCAAATCCCCCAGGAACAGGTTTTCTTGATTGACAATCATATTCCCTTTAGGGACGGGAAAGACCTTGGTCTGTACGCGTCGAATCGGGTACTGGGCTGGTTTTTCCTCCAAGGCTCTGATGTGCCCCAACTGTACACCTGGGCTCGGTTTCACTTTGCGTACAAACAGACTGGCCTCTTGGATGACAATGTTATACTCGAGGTCCTCATTCGGGGCCATCAAGGCAAACGCAGGCGTTGCGCGCACTAGTCGTATTTTGACAGGTACTCCATTCAAGAGGTATCGGTCCTGCATGAATAAGTCCGCATGCAGACGTCCCATCATATCGACCGAGTGACTCTCTGCTGTGGCATCCACTCTCTCCGTGTAGCCGGCATTATCAGGGCTCGCTTCCATGTTGCCTGGGGTATCTCGGTAGAACAACGGGGCTGTCAAATACGACTTTTTAGCGTCACGCCCGTAGGATAACAGTGTTTCGATGTAGGCTCGGTACGGGTACGTGTTTGTTGAGGCGCTCACCAGTTTATCACTGAGGGCTATATCCACTTGCTGGAATAGTGAATGAAGCAAGAGATTCACTGGACCCACGGGTGCATCTGCTTTGAGGACTGACCCATCTTTATTGGTGATTTTAGCTTTCACATATAGGTACGTATGGGCTAAATCCAGGTAGGTGGTATCTGCGTTGGTGATGATGAATTCAATGTGGCCTGTGGCTGTAATGCTGGAAAGGGGCAGATGTTCCACCCATTGACCCTCTTCGGCACTGGTCCGAGTAGGTGGGACGGTCCATAAATCAAATTCGCTGTTGGTAGAAGGACACGACTCGGCATGGATGAAAGCCATCTTTAAGAAAAGATATCCTGGGTCTTCGATGTGCGTCGTCGCTGGGTCGGTCGTCGACTGGTGCGTGGTCTCGGTGGTGCAGGTCTTTTATTCCCTACGGTGCGTTGTGCTTTGGTGACCAAAACGCCTCCAGCTTCTTTGGCTCGGCGTTTCAGTGCTTCTTTGGGTGCCGCACCGCCCAATACATCACCCGCGACTTGCAATCCACTGCCTTCCTGCTTGTTTACCGATCGCTTTGACCCCACGCGTCACCAAGGGGAGGAACGTTTTGACGATGCTCCCGAGTATGTTCCCCAGTCCATGTCCTCGTTGCATCCGTGTACCTGCAAAGACCGGAAAGCTACCCCCGGCCTGTTGTGTATAATAGTCCATATAGCTGCGTGCATCACACTCGTAAGGCACCTTCATTATGCAAAGTGAACCGCTCGGACTTGACGGAAATGAAGTGTCAGCACCACTTTCCCACGCTCGAATGCGATCGGTTGACCGGTGTCGTCTCTTATATCGATGACGATGGAGCTAATATCGGTCTGACTGACCTGTAGATAAACGATGTGCCTGAAACTGTGGGTGACTTGAGCTCCATATTTGCCTTTCACCGGGCAGACGCGTAGTAGAGGTACGTTGCTGTCTCCCACAATGTGTGCATCCACCACGTCTGAGTAGATGTACAGGCCATACATACCACCACGCATGTCCATCGGGATGTGGCCTATCTCGCCGGTGGGGCCAGCGTACCCCCGTAGATCGAGACCCAGCATTTGCTGTAGGGTAGGACTGATTTCAACACTCACGTTGGGGCTGAGAGTGAGACTGGCCTTGTCGTTGTATGCGTTGTAATCGAAGTCCACATGATTTTTGAAGGGGAAAGTTCTTATGGGTTGTGAAGTATTCGTGACGTCCCGTAGAGACTTATAATGCATCAGACTTTTCAGCCCACCCATGAACTCCTTGGGGGTATCGTATTGACCCTCGGGTAGTTTGAGTCGAGTTTCTTGTCCTTCGTAGGTCACCTCGTACCACACATCACCATCTCGCACGTTGTACCACGAGTAAGGGTATTGGATATCCACGAGTCCACATTCCCAGCGTCCAGGTAAATGCAACGGTTGCGGTAACTGGGTCACGTACTTCGTCATGGTGTTGTCAGGAAACACATCAGCCGAGCTGTTACTGGGTAGGGTGAGGTAAAACATGACGACTGAGCTTTCCTGCTGCTGCTGTTGGTTTTAATGCTTCTCCCAGCCCTTGGGCGCTAATGGTCGTAATGGTCGCGGTGATTTGCAAGGGGTGGCGTGGTAAAAGGGGTGAAAAAGTAGGTGTTCGCCGGGGTGGTGATTTGGGGGGTGACTCCTGTTCCCATGGTTGTGGTGAGAGTCGTGGTGCACGACTGGGCGATTGCATAAAGGCCCAGCGCTGGGGGTTCCCCACCAATTCCTGTGGTACATGCATGTCTTTCAAGCCTTGAGCGAAGACCTCCCATCCTCGAGGATCCGTGTGCTACCTGCGTTGACGCATCAGGTCATTCACTAAATCCGTCATGTGGGTACCGGGGACCACCTGATTCTGTACCAGGAGTTCACCTTTATCATTCCAAGTCATGTTAGGATTCTGTTTCATTCGTTGTAATACCAGGCCAGCTTGTTTCTTGAACGATGCAGGTACACTCTTCAGGACTTCCTCTTCGACCCACTGTGGGGCTGTGGGTGGTACCCCTGGTAACGGCGGCTGTTGGAGCGGTGCTGAGGTTGGTGGTGGTGGTGCTGCTGCTGGGGTAGAGCGAGTTTTGTATTGGTTCATGAACGTCATGTACCGCTGAAGCGTTTCATTGTACTGTTGTACTTTCTCACTGTCGCTTAACTCCGGTCGTTGTAAGATCTGACCCATCTCTTCATCGAGTGTGCTTATCGTCTTCACCGTAGAGGGTACTGGGTACGGTGATTGGAGGGTTTGAAGGAGCCGAGGTTCGACGAGGACCATTTTTTTCGTGTGGTTCATTGTCGGCCGAACAGTCCACCCAATACTGGACCCAACACGGAAGCCGCCATGGGTGCTAAAATGGCTCCGAGAAAGCCGCCTTGCTGTAACACCTTTTTCTTTTGTGTTTGAGAGACGCGCTTCTGGACTAAGGTTCGCAGACCTGTCTCATGCTTGGCCAACTTCGCCTTCTGAGCCGGAGTCAGTGGTACGTTCCCTTTTAAGATATTGAGTCCAATCTCACACAGACAACACACGAGAGCAGGGTCTGCGCCGCGTACAATGGTTCGAACCAACTCGGGTGGGGCCGTCTTCAATACACGGAGCGTCGGAGCATGCTTCCGTACTCGAGCAGACATCATGTACAACTGATGCAAGAACCCACAACCCCGCCCTTTTTATCCACCTACCGCGTGAATATTGAACAGAGACAAAAGTCAACCATGATGTGATATTCATTCTTTTATTATCCCCAACATCAAACACACACCCCAGCTTCGGGTGTGGGTGTGTTTACATTATTTTTGCATGTACACGTGGTGGGTCTCTCCGGGAAAGATACCGGTCCGTAGGCGAAGGTGGTCGAGAGTGGCTTGCTTCAGGTCGAAGAGCATATACCCGTGCTGAGGGGTTGTCGCATCTTTAAAGGCTTCCAACGCAAACGCAGTGCGTCCAGGGTACATCTGTCTCGTCAGGTGCAGTACTTGAGTGGTATCTCTCGGGTTTTTGAAGACCACCAGGTAGTGAGCATTTAAGCTGATGTTCCGATGTTCTTTGTTTTTACTGAACAGATTCTGCACAATGTAGATGATGCTGAGACGTCGATGATGGCTGCCTTTGGTAAAGAGTTGGGTGACCCGCGCATCCGTCTCCGCCATGAGATCATCCAGATCCACCAAGGTGTCCGGTTCCAAATCGGCCAGGTTAGGTAGCCCTTCCACGAACGTGATGTGGGGCATTGCTGCATACGCCGCCTGCCATTCTCCATAACACCACACGACTCGGGCAATGAGTGGAGTAATCATGCTGTCGGCGTGTTCGAGGAGCTTCCTGACGAAGTGTGTTTTGACGGAACCCGTCGGTCCTGCGATGACGCAGGTGAAGGGGTATTGCCACCGAGGGTCCATGGTTGGAGGTGTATCCGCTGTCGTGGTAACCCGCTCTTGTAAATTTGGTACGAGTGAACTGGAGTGGTAGGTACAACGTCAGTCGTCCTTGTCTGTTCACTGTCAGGGATGATGGTGGTGGGTACAACGTTGGTCGTCGTTGTCTGTTCACTGTGAGTGATGAAATCCGGTGGATTTTCAGACGTAGTGGGTGCACTTGGTGTAGGTGTTGACTCTATACTCGCTGTAGCCGGTACACGTGATGTGGTGGTGATGACTGGGCTCGTTTCGGTCACGGGATTGACTGGTGCTATCTGTAGACTGTTTTGACGGGCGGCTGGTGGTTGTGTCTTTGGTGGGATGAGTAGAGTGCTGAGATAGGCTACGTCGTTAAACACACCTCCGTACAACACACTCAGCAGGGTTAGCAATATCACTACAAAGCCCACTTGTGCTTTGCGCCTTTTGGGCAACGCTGTGTTCAGAGACGGTTGCACTGTGTGCATGGTCGAACGTGGAATGCAAGATGATGGCGGTGGTGTCTGGTTTTATAGTCGTTTCACCTGGTTGGCCGCGACCCATGAATTGAACGAACTGGGCCAGCCTTGCCATTTCACGAAAAGAAAGTTTGCCACGTCCGTTTTCAAAATCTGCTCCACCGTCTAGTAGTCTTGCTTTGTTTTTACGACAGGTTGTAATTCCAGCTCGTAAAACGTCCCTAGCAACGGTTCCCCTTGAAGATCTTCCAGTTCATAGACTCGCCGATGTCGGGGTAGGCGCCGTTTAACCAGGAAGTGCTCATCGCTCCAGTTGGGCAAGTAACTTTTCTCGAACTTGCCCTTGACTTTACTGATCCGTACAGGGTCCCCGACCTTGAACTCCTTCTTCGGCATTCGCTGCGATTGTATGGGGTACAAGACACGCCGGATTTGGGCTTCATTGCGTTGGGTCACGGTAATGGGGGCTCTCTGTATACTCCGGTGATAGGCTCGATTGTAACCACTGACAAGTTTCGGGAGAACATCGATGTACCGCCTTGTATTCTTATAGGTGAAATATTTATACATGCGGCCTTTGAAAGTCCTGTTGAACCTTTCCACCACGGAAGCCTTGGTCTCGTTGTAGGTGTGAAAGAAGAAGACCTTCTGTTTCTTGAGAAAGGCTTGGAACGGTCTGTTGAGGAATTCCGTACCTTCGTCGGTTTGCAAATACAAGGGTTTGCGCCCGCTCTTGAAGATGTCCTTGAACGCCGCTATGAGATTCGCTCCCGTTTTCGTCCGGGTGGGTACCACCCACGCATACTTTGACAGGATATCGATGCACGTCAAGATATACCGATTCCCATCGTTGTATTTGGCAAAGGCGCTCATATCGACCAAATCCGCTTGCCATTGGGCATCTAGTCCTCCCACGATGACCCGGTTCCGTGGAAAATGGCGGCGGGCAGCTCGATGTAAGGTATAGATGTCTTGTTTTTTAACCAATCTCGAACTTGTGGCCGTTGTATCCCCTGGGGTTTAGCCGCTCGATAGAGAGCCGACAATGCACTATTGGCCACCGGGCTGTCGGGACTGTAGTATAAGTTATCCAACACCTTCTCCCAGCGCTTCATGGTGACAAAATGATAATGGACCCGGTGAGTATGGTTTATTTATAACGAAGTCTGATGTTCGGGTTCTACCACCGTTGTATATACCCTAGGTTGACTGAGTCTAGCCGGATAATCAATGGCATCATTGCTAGACATTTGTTCATTGGGTTCAGCCAGCGCGTCCTCAATAGCACGAGACCATCCCAACTGAACAGCTGACCGCTCGTCCGGTGTAAACAGCTGGTCCACAATAGGCACCACTTTCTCCAAGGCCGTCCAAAGATCAGGATCTAGAGTGAAGCTTTGTGTGGGATTGTGGTAACGCCCCACACGGGCAAAGAAGGGTCCACGGTGTACGTAGTTGGCGTTCTCGAGGTGGATGAGGTTTCCGTCGAGCTCACCGCTCAACACCCGTTTAAATTTGGTCCAGCCATCACCGTGTAGGGTAACGGTAGTCGATACTGTCTCAGGGTCCGACCAGCAAACTTGACGGTCTCCCAAGATGGTGACTTTATCTTCATAGACGTGTAACCACACCTCAGGGGTGAGGGGAAGAACGGCTCGTAGGACTGGTGACATGGTTGACGAAATGCCGAATGACGCACACGCTGACTGTCTCTCGTATTTATAGTCAGGTCCTACTGTCAATGCCACAGCTTCATGGTCAGCAGGGCAAAGACCATTGCGAGGCCGGCGAGCCGTCGGTGGTTACGGCGTGAGCGCTCGTGGTCCATATCCCGGGCATCAAGGATGGCTGTCATTGTCCAGTAGTGGTGGGTGATAGCACACCCCTCCATCGAGTCCACTCTGTTGAGGACCGCTTCTGTGAACTCTTTTAGGATCTGGCGTCGCCACTCGTTGTCCTCGCCATCTGCTAACATGGATCGAACCACTGCTCGGTAACCCGTGAGTGAATTAACCACGGTTGCATGCTGTAAAACGCGAGCCGCATAGGGATGGGTGTCCGTCATGGCTCTGCAACCGTAGGAATGGAGGTGTGGGATCCAGAGCAGTGTGTTTTATAGACCCTCTCACACATGCACGCCTAGACGTAGCTCTACGGGATACATGCATTCGATACAGGCGGTGAGAAACCCGGATGTT